>JABUQX010050594.1:10000-53481 GCA_015478945.1 Trachelipus rathkii
GTAAGGTTGCAATTTTTTATTTTTTATTACACAGAATTAAGGAAATTCCTTTACGTTTGGTGAGCGTTTCTTTTACTGATTTTGCGCTGTTTTACACAAAACGAACGTCAAAAAAGCGTTGACAAAAATGGATGCAAACTCGTGGCCGTTTTAGGCATATTACGTTTGTGAAGAACAATGCAAGACGAAAACGGCTTATGGTCTGGCAAACATAGTCATCAGAGTATCCCTTTTGGTATCCTGCTGTGTTACTTTGCTAAGTGTGAACATCTTGCCTGTAAAAAATTTGTATAGGTTGAATAGCCTAAGTTGAAAAACTTTTACCTACCTATCTTGCGTAAAAGTGTTAAAAATTATTTTAAAATTATATTTCTTACACCTTTTTTTATAATATCCTCAAACTTGTAGGGTGTTGATCTTTTCTCTCTGAACCGAATTGCCCCACGCAAAATTTTAAACCTGGACTGAATTGCCCCATGTTACAATTTTTATAATAAAACATATTTATCTCTTGCCTGAATGACTCCAACGATTGCATTAAGGCTATGAACTATTTTTAAGTACTATATCTTGGTACCAATAATTTAGTACAATTATTTTGACCTGTATGATTCTTAGCAATAAGCCAAAAATTTACCCGATTTTTATAGTGCTCAGAAAAAGAAAAAAAAAATCACAAAATTAAGACTTAAAAAGGTTTCATAAAAAAATTAATACCTAAGACATAAAAATACATTATTTTGCATCTTGAAAGATATATTTACATCGTAAATGCTCTTCTGCGCACTGGCTGAATTTCCCCCAGTGGACCGAATTGCCCCACAGACCGATTGCCCCACATGGACCGAATAGCCCCACATATGTATATATATAAAATATATATATATATATATATATATATATATATATATATATATATTGTATATTATAGATATATATATATATATATAATATAGTATAAGTTGAAGAATGTAAATCTGCAGTATAGAATTGAAATACTTGAATGATCAAGAACGGGGGCAAGATGGTGATTGATTGGATCTTTTTGAAGGTTTTGTGTAATAAAAGCATTTATTAGGGGGTATAGGGCGTGATGGATTTGTAGAGTCGAGAGCGGGAGTTAACCAGTACCCCTTATATAAGGTAAGAGATAAGGAACTGTAGAAATTATAGGAATTAGTTTATTGAGTGTTACGAGATATATGCTGGATTTTTGGTCGAAAGTGCCGTCGAGTGACTGAAGGATTATTGTGTGATATAACAAGTGTGCTTTTTTATTAGTTAGTAGTAGTGAGTGTGGTGTACAAATCTTACATTTGGAATTCTGTCAAAATGATAGAGTATAAATTGAGGGAGAAGAAGAATAAATTGTATTTGTTTTATGGATTGCCAACAGGGTTATTATATGGTAATAGGAAGTTATGGCAGTGTTAGGATTATATATTTCGGTGGTATGCTTGAATGGATCAAAATATGTATGATATAGTGAGGCGTGTGTAAGAATAAAATGGTGTCCAAAAATGATTGTTTAGTATTAATAGGGATGTGAGCAGGTTGTTTAATGTCTCCTTGTTATTCAATGTGTAAAGGATGGGGTTATGAAGAATTCGATGTGGGGCAGATAAATTGGTTGTTAGAATGATGGGAATGAGATGAGTGGGAGGTACGCCACCTGATTTATATGCAGATGATTTGTTTTTTGTGTGTGAATCGTGAAAGTTTGAGTAGATGTAGAGAGATTGGCAGGATGTGTAAAAGAGTGAGGTTTGAAAGTAAACGTAGATAAGAGTAAGTTATGGTTGTGAGTGAGAATAGCCCTCAGTGTAAATATTTAGGATGGTGAGCAGCTGGAACAGTGTCTGAGTTTAAATATTTAGGGGGGTATTTTTTTTTGGGGGTTTTGGGGATGAGAAGGAAACGGATGATGAGAGTGTAGTAGAAAGTTTGAATGGCAAATAGGTTGGGAAAAAACCTGTTTTTTCAAATCATGTTTTTCATGTTTTCGTTTTTTTCAGTTTTTTCGTTTTTTCATTAAATGTATTTTAAAAATATAAAGCCAATATGATATTTCACTTGAGTAATTTCATTTTTCAAATATAAGGATACTGAAATTATACAGAATATTCCATTTATGATTTATAAAATAGCTGAACTACCTTTCTCTTATATTTTATAAATTTTATCAATTGTTTTTCGTTTGCCAATTTACAGTAGGTTGTAGCGCAGACTGCTGTTTGTAGGCTTCTACTTACTAATTTAACTATGTATTTTACATTTGTATCATATAATCATATTTATAAAATTTACTTTAAATATTAATGTATATTATATTTATAAAGAATGAGTCTGAATGACAAAAATCAAAAGTGACTTAAGGATGCAAATGAAATTAATAAAAATATTGAAATTAAAATTATACCTAGATTGTAAATGAAGGAGGGAGTGAATGACTTAAATTAAATATTTGGCTTTGGAATATCAACTTTAGATTCACTAATCACTAGTCCCCAGTCACTACTTGAGTAGTATGACTACTGTGCGTGACTACTGTCAAGCTCATTATCACTGGGTCATCAGCGTGATCAGCCACATTAACTTTGATATGACTGATAAGTCATATCTCAGTCGTATGAAGTAACTCATGTGAGAATGACAGTGGTGAAGAAGCAGGGGCAGTAACAGGACTCTTAAGCTTAGCTGCCTTAGCATAATCATCTCTCTCAGTTGGCAAATTTCAGAATTTCCTAGTTTCTAGATTATGAGCAATAAATACTAGTTTTGCAACGTTTACACAACAAAAGTTATATTTCAATGTTGAGGCCTTTGTACCTTTTATTTCCTTAAAAAGTACTGTCACACGATTTTTGCTCGTGGCATTTCTAAATTCTGATAAAATAATATGATAAAAATGTTACTGAAAGCTGAATCAGAGTAAGAAAACATTAATGACCACAAACAAAATATTATGTATATCAAAATTCAGAATATAAATAAAAAAATGGAAAACCCATAAAAATTTTTGAACACAAACTCAGGGCTTCCACCTTGTAGGAATTGAATAAAAAAATGTCCAAATTAGAGCATATTTGCTAAAATTTATATATTAAATTTATTTTATTTGTAATCTGCAACTTTAATTGAAAAAAAAGAAAAAAAACAAATTTTTACTTGTTTTTTTTCAGGCTGTTTTTTTTTTCTATGAAAAAAAAAACTTTTTTTCAGAAAAAATGAGCTTGTTTTTTTCCTTTCCCAACCCTAGGCAGGAAGGTGGCTGGTGCAATTAAATCGTTGGTGAATGTAAAAGACTAAGTCTGTACGTGCGCTAGGGTCTTACATGAGGTATGTTGTACCTGTGTTATTGTTTAGTAGTGAGATATGGTCTGGAAATAAGAAGTTATAGATTCTAAAGTTCAATGTTTCAGATGGACTCTTATAGGCGTGCTAGGTGTGAGAAGAATGAATAAAATGAGGAATGAACGTATTAGAAGTTGTGTGGTGTGAAGAAAGGGGTAAACGAGAGAATAAATGAAAGTATGTTGAGATGGTTTGGTCTGTGGAAGGATGAATGATAGTCGGTGGTTAAGCGGAGATATAGTGGTGAGTGTGTGGAACCGACCGGCTGGGAGACGAAGAAAAAGTGATTGAGTCAGTAAAGAATGTTTGCAGGAGAGAATGTGAGTGTTGCAGAGGCGAGAAGAAAGGTACATTATAGGAGTGAGGGCGGGGTGTTGTAAGGGGGTACGGTTTGGCCCACCGGGCCATGGCATGAACCTTTTACACTGACGATACCATAGTGAGGATCCTCGCGGTCCCGTGAAGCTCTAGGGTGATTTTATGACTGCGACGAGTTCTTACTAATTAATGGTACAGAGGGCGGTTAAGGCGGGCTTTCTTTAGACTTTTTCCATATCTTCTACTGCAATTAGCAGCAAAAGCAAAAAGATTAAGCTCATACAAAAAAGAAGAACAAAGAAAAAAAAAAAAAAGACAAACTAAAAAACTATAATTTTTTTCACCCTAATATATGGTATATAGCTACTGTATATATTATAGGTTAAGAGTTGGTTACTGCAACCTCGATGCATACATTTTTAAGGCTGATTAAATCCAAACAACCATGCAGTAGTTCTGCAGTAAAAGTAGCCCTAACCCTGTATGGATCAATGTTGCATTAAAAGTAGCCCTAACCCTGTATGGATCAATGTTGCATTAAAAGTAGCCCTAACCCTGTATGGATCAATGTTGCATTAAAAGTAGCCCTAACCCTGTATGGATCAATGTTGCATTAAAAGTAGCCCTAACCCTGTATGGATCAATGTTGCATTAAAAGTAGCCCTAACCCTGTATGGATCAATGTTGCATTAAAAGTAGTCCTAACCTGTATGGATCAACATTGCCATAAAGTTAGCTGAAACCTTTTAATTTTTTTTTTTTCTCAATTCAATTGAATTAAACAGTTAGAGAACAATTATATTAATGTCATGGAAATATATAGGATATAGAGTAAGTTTAAAAATCAGGAAGTATTGTATACCTCTAGCCTCTTTTTACAGTACCATATAATCTGAAAGTATTTTTTGTAAAATAATAGGGCCTATAGTCTATATCATCTTGCTCCAATATAGCCAGAGATCTAGTATATTACTTTTTATAATTTGCGAAGTTACATCATCAGTTCATCATCGGAAATGTGTGATACCTGACACAATACATCATTATTTTTTATTTCATTATTTCTTCGTATGGTGTTGGTAATAACTAGTTCACCAATGTTTTTGTTCATTCCATTACCTATAAATTTGCCCATTACCTATAAACATACTCTCCTACTGGATAATTAATGCACAATATATCATACTGTATTATGTGAAATCATAGTTTTTTTTTGTTTTTGTTTTTTTGCAGCATTTGAAGAAAGTACATATATATATATAAATAAATTAAATTATAATTTTTAATATTTAAATGATCTACTTGATTACATTAGATTGAAATTATTATTTAAAGTTTATAGATTAAAACTTAATTTTAAAGATTTTATAATGGATACTGGAGCAAGAGTAGTGACTGTTTCATACAATGAAAATGAACAAGCAATAATAGAAAATAGGTTAAATGTGAGTAAACCTAAGCCTATGAGAAATATGGCGAAATAGATAGATATATTTGTGAGAATATATATATAATTCTGATGTATATTATATATATATATAAAGTGTACGATGTTTTGTTTATTTATGACAATCTCAAATAGTTATAGTATATGTATTTGTAGTGTGGTTAATAGCGTATTATTAGATCAAAAGTAGTTCAGAGTGCGGTGCGCAATATGACATGTATGTTACGTGTGAGAGCAGAGGCCTTTTGCTGACACCATCATATGTGAAACATGTGTTATTGCAGGCGTGCTGACTGCAGTAGGAGCGTTATGGCATATATATATGTCATACTATTTTTGTCACCAGTCACAAAGTGATGTGGCTGAAGCACTATGGTACTTAGTTTGCGTCCTGTACGAAATGTTACCTCGATGTCTCATATACCTGTTCTCTATACTAATTAATTGCGAAAGTAACTGTTGTCATAAAGTCTAGAGAATTATATGAAAGAGAATAAAAACTAATATGATATATTTTTGTCTTAAATTAAACGAGCCGAGAAACGAAAATTACACGTCGTCTCGTCCTTCGGATTTATACAATTTCTCTCTCCTAGTCGTGTTTTGTACTCGCAGTCGCAGAATTATGTCTTTTAGCACATTAATGTAAGTTCGATTCTCATAATATTGATTATAATATTCTGTATGCCTTAAAGTTACCAATTGAATAGTAGTTAAAGATATCTGAACTGAATACATAGTGTTGAATTTCTAAGTATTATGTACGGATATAAGTATATAGAATAGAGCAAAATTCGAAGGAGCTATCTAGGAATAAAAGAGAAGTTTAAATACTGATGTAATTTATAATATAATATATGTGTTATGTGATTGTAATAAATGTGATCATAAACTAATATGTTAATATATTGGAAAGGGTAATAAAGTTTAGTTGTATAACGATATAACTCTGTAAATCAATATAAATGGGATACTGATTTATTCCATAGGTAATAGTTAAGTTGTATATGAGGGAATTGGTGAGAGTTCTTTAGTTAGTAATATTCAGTGTCGCGGTTTAGCTAATTTTTTGCAGTGATTGCTCGTGACCAAGCTCTGCATGTAAATGTTAAGTATGTAAAACACTACTTTTCTCATTGGTTATAAGCTGTGGATATGTTATATAAAATATATATACTCCACAATTTATTTAGGGACGTATTTTATATGTATAAGAAATTAAAGATGACATATGGTGATTTAGTAAGAGCAATTCTAAATGAGATTAGTTTTATCTAATATCAAAGTATCAAAAAACGTCTCATATGGTATAAATTAGTGTCAAAGTATGAGGAGTAAGTGCGAGAGAGCCGACCCACTGAATGGCTTTCAAACGTCTCATCGCACAATTGGTCTCCTCTGGTATTTATTATTTGTAGTGTAGAATATAATAGGAATTGTGTTAAAGATAAACGCTTATTGTGTCAAGCCTAGTTGAGCAGTATTAATATTGTCTTAGCCAGAAAAGTGACCGTGACAGATCCATATACATAAGCCTTTGTTTTCTCAAGTATTTTGTTCTAAAAAATATATGACTCATATTCTGGACTCGCAGAAGAATCTGGCTTGGAGTATTTCAGAAATTCTTGTGCGCGAAGGCGAAAGTAAATAGAGAAACGAATGTATTTGTTGCGCGGGTATTAGTCATCGAAACTTCTATGATGTGGTAATATATTGCTCACTCCTCTCTCTCTCTCTTCTCTCTATATCTCTTAATGAGAATATGTTAGTTGGTGATGATTTTTTTTATAAATAAAAATTACGTACATTTTTTTTTTTTTCATATGTGATTTATGATATTGTCCTAATAATATAGTCTTATCTATTTGTTCATATCAATATAAGATTTAATTTAAGCTACAGAATTTTGTGTTAGATAGAATGATATAGTGAGTCGTAATATACAGGTATCATTTAGTTATATGGATTGATAGTATACCATTAAATATGTGAGAGCAGAATTACGTAGGAGTAAAGCCAGTTTTAAATGAAAATTCAAACTGAATTTTGTAGAAAATATATTACTTTATGTATAGTGCTATAGCTTTTCTCGCGCCCTCCAGGTAATTGAGCTCGATTGATCTTATTTTTTATAAAGTTCTCTAAGACTATTGTAATAGAGAAATGTGTTTGAAACGCCCTCTTGCGGGCCAGAGTGTGTTATGCGTTAAGAAGATATTGTCAGTTTTTGTATTCATTTATGTTTCAATTACATAAGTCTGCTCATATACATGATGAAAGTTTATATAGAACAACTTAATACCTATACACGTGATATATAGGACTCAAGTAATTACTATAATAATAATGTGAGTTTATCTTTTAGTTGATTTAAAGTCATATTTGTGTATTTTATATATGGATATGTGGTATTATACGATGGTAGAAGCGTGATAATTCATCAATTAAATAATTATTCTTGCCTGTCTTGAGAAACTCATATTTTGTACCTATATTAAGAAATTTCTGAAGCTTTTTTTTTTCTTAATATTATATAAGCTTCGTAAAATTCCGTGATATAATTAAATTGAAGTAGAGGGTCCAATTTCTGTAGTGAAAAAGAGAGACCAAATCCCAATAGTATTTCTTCATACTTTTGTTAGTAAAAATTGTAATTAGATATAATATTTAAAATGATTTTATCTGCAGAACAGGTTTTATTCCAATAAAAATTAGTTAATGAGAAATACATATTAACAATATCTCATGATCTTTAAGAAAAGCAAAGAATAAATATTATTATATACCCCCCATACCTACATCCCCATTAACACTTATTATATCTTATTTTTACTATCCTCAATATCCCTCTATATTTAAAAATTACCTTTACTCTACATTCTCTAAAGACTAATAAACTACCTGCGCATGGGCGGTCGTCAGGGGCAGGGGGCAGGTCAGCTGCCCCCTAGAAGCGTTTACTCTCTTCTCAAAAGCAACACATCTTTCTTGCGATGCGAAAGTTTATTTAAGAGTACGAGACCGTGCATCAATATGATCTTTCAATTTTTACCTTTTAATTAGTTATATAAAGGGAATATAAATATAGATAATCATGTATAAAGAAAGAGCTGTTACGTGTGATAATATTTTTCTATATACTACTTCTTAACGTTTTAAGTGTCTAAAACTCGTAGTATTCCAGTTATCCACTTCGAATGCATTTTTATCTATATCCACTCGGCACTATCCTACCTGTACGGCCTCGCCGCTACTTTGCAACTTAACCGTAACGCGTATTATGTATTGAAAATATAATAACCTACATTCGTCCTAACTCACTCTACTTAATATTAATTATATATATTAAATATATAATATATATATATTATATATATATATATAATTATATTTATATATATATATATATATTATATATTATAATATAAATAATATTTAATATATTATATATATATTTATATATATAATATATATATATATTATATATTAGTATATATTAAAATTACTCACGTCGCTAACTATATCTAATAATAATAATATAATAATATAAAATGCAATATATCTTAATTGAATATTAATTAATATCAATTAATAAATTTTTAAGTTTTATAGCTAAAAGTAGATTCATATGAGTTTGCTATTGTGTATCGATACTATAATTGTAAAATAGTATAGTAATAGTAATGATCACTATATTAATTAATGTATTTACTAATCTTGTGATATGAATATAGGTTTTTTACTATGATGTAGTTGTATATATATATATAAATATATAAAATGTTCTCGATAGTATTTTATGTTGAAACATTTAGTCACCTCATCCTTAGGTTTATATATTATTAATATAGTGTATTTGTAATGGCTAAAAAAGAAATCTTTATTTTTAGCTACTGCATATATTAGCTAAGTATATATTAGGTACAGTTAGAGTCAATGTAGATTTTATTAGTAACACATTTTGTAAAAAGCAATTAATTGATAGGTGTAATAAGTAGTAGGTTTGTAATTAACAGTTTTAACTAAGTGAATGGTATTATTAGATGATAGTTATAAGTCATTTGAAATTATAATATAAGGTATTCAATGATTTTTATTAATAGTGACGTATGGAGAGGTATATAATAAATTATATATAATGTTAAATGAGTATGATAGTATATTTAGTATAGTAGGTTATTAAAAGTTCTTATTTGCTTTTGAATAAATAAATAGAGAGAATTTATGTTATAATAATGTTTTTATGAAATTTATTTATTTAATTTTATTTGTATTAATATTAGTTTTGGGATTATAAAAGTAAATAATAAATTATAAGTGAATTTCTCAAGTTTTTACGCGAAAAGAGGAGACATAAATTCGACTAGTGGTTTTATAGTTTAATGATTTTTGTTTACGAGTACGGTATTCCAAAAATTGTGATAATATAAACAAACACAATTTTAACATCAACAAACAAATAGTAGGACAAGATTTATTTATTTATTTTTAGTGAGGTGTGGTAATAACAATTACTGTATAATTTTCTCTGCCCGTATCAAAAAAAAAATGAGAAAGGTTAGTTGATCCAAGGGCAAACTCCTCGCACAAGATGTTTGAATTTGTGCAAGATATTTAACAAAATAAAGATAATATGCGTGGAGTTATTGGCATGATAATGGATAGGTGATGAAATGATCGGCGGCGTAGATAGTCAGCGTTTAAACAATATGTATGTGAGATATAATCATCCATTTCATTATCTGATATGTAATCTGACAATTGTTTGAAACAGAGTTTAGTATATCTGCATATTTTGAATGACTATAAATGGAGAAGAATAGTTTATCTCTCTAGTACGAACCCTGTTTATTGCAACCTCCGTTAATAACTAATTATTTATGAGCAGAATTAGGGAAAGGAGAGCCCATGCTGCAGGCCGACGTTGTGAGTATTCGAATTCTGTTTGATAGTACTTGTACACAACCTATAACAGTATATCCACAAGTATTGGCGCTTAAACTAGTGCTAGAATGATTAGAATGTGAATTGTTATCTAGTTCAATTTTTTGCTGTCATTAGGTTGCCTTTTGTTTTACATTAGTCCTGTACTTCATTGAGGAATAAATTCTTTGTAACGGGTTGTGTCATAAATTATGTAGAGATTCAGTGTGGACAGTGTATTAGTTCCTTCAAATACTTTTGTAAGTTATTTTATGTAATTCCCACTCTCTCGACACACATACAGCAAGGTATTCTGTGTTCGTGTTTTACCTGATGAAGTAAAGAGAATTATGTGCTTTAGTAGAACTGAAAGCGCTTGACGGCAAAAACTCAGTGTATGTGTGTTAATGCTCTCCATTGCAGAATATCTCATCTTTACTATTCTGAGAAGAGAGCTGAGAATCCTGATGCACAATGGCTAAATCTTGAGCTTATGAGTTTGTCCACAAACCAAAAAGGCGATGGCTGATATCTACCGATGAGTTCATGGTCATAAGACAGTAAAGAAGTTTATGGTTAAGAGTGTTAGTCGCATACCAGGGTCATTTTGTTTATGATTTTTGGGATACCATAAAATTGTGAGAGACGAGGAAGGCCATGTTTATAAGATCACATAGCAGGTTGGGAAATCTTTGTCGATTGTTTAAGTATTTGTTGAACATGCGGTGAAGTTTAATGATTTTGTAAGAAAAACGACTTGGTGTTCAGTAGTAGTTTAGTCTATATATTGCTAGCGGATGAAGACAAGTGTGGTATAATATATACAGGCTATTGTCTCTTACAATATCCTACGTTCACACCAAAACCTCACATCACGAGTCAGTAAATGATTGACACAATATACTCAAGATATATCACTACATACTTCTTAGTGAGAAGAGCATCTTGGATTTTTTAGTGGGAACTATAAAGGAGATTATGTATTTATCGATTTTGTTTCAACGGGTGCTGGAATTTTTGCGAAAAGTAAATATTTTTTAATGCCAATACAATATCCTCAGTCCTAATGACCAGTCAAGATTAGATTCCTGCATCTATAGCTCAATCCTCACCTTGATAAATTTCGATTAGGGCAAGAGTTGCTGCTTGAGTTATATCGACTAATGATGTGAGACCACTTGCATGCAGAGCTATATACTTACACTTTCCTTCCATTGTAAAGGATAGATAAATATCTAGATAAACTTCATCATTACAGCATAAGGCAGATGGTTCAGAGTTCTCCACTAGTCTAGCGGATAGTTACGCTCAAGAAATCGATCATAATTTTTCATTCTCTCTCTTATAATCATAGTAGAATTTGAGCTCCGCATAGTACTCAGACTCCGATAGACAACTGCTTTCTCTCTCAATCCTACACTCTCTGATACGACATATTAATCGATCGAAACTCTACCTGACAGTCTCATATTGAACTACACTTATTGCCTTGCAACAATGGCCTCTGAGCAGTCACGATCGCGAAGGAAGAGATCGCTAGCGAACACATCTACCAGCTCGATTTTAAGTGTATAAAAGCAGAGAAACACGCTCAATCATTATGCGACTGCCCGCAAAGTCATACATAGAGCGTTTGATACGCACCCTGTGACCACGGAAGTGTTGCTATTGCACTTCCTACGAGCTCAGGCACGACGAACAGCATATACCATATGATGCAACAGAGAAAAGTCTATATCTAGAGTGTTCATGTTAGATAGATCTGTACTATCGTGATATAAGTTGTTACAATTTCTGAGTATTCGTTTAATCAGCCTCTATAAATCAAGACTTTTTCCTTAGAATTGTCTTCTACGTGGGGCCTACCCTTTGGCAGTAATATAAATTGATATCGTATACTGATAAAAAAATAATAACACTAGACATGTATAGCTCTTTAATGCGTTAAAGATTGATAACATATATCTATTCAATTCACTTTCTAACATGCTAACTCATAAACAATCGATGAGTATTTAAAGGAAATGACATCTTCAATTTTATAGTATAACAATCTTTAACAAAAGGTAATATTAATATAGAGACGTATACTGTTATGTAATACAAAAAATTTGAAATGGACAAAGAAACTTAGTATAGTGAAAGAATCTAAAAAATATCTTTATTGATTACAAGATCTTTAGGAGACTGAACTCTTTCTTTCCGTTCTATCGAAAAGGCATTTAGATGATATACTACTCGTATATAATATACCTCAACCATAATGCCACCACAATATACAGTTAGTAAGTAACTCTTTCAGTACTTAGTTCGATAAAGAGATCATGACTTGGCTACGATATATAATATATAATAATAAGTATACTTAATGAGAAAAATACTACTAAGTTGTTAAAATACTGTGTAATTAGGTATGGTCTTAATGTGTAAGTGATACACAGAATATATTGTTATATAGACAATTTATATAATTAATTTTAAATTTAATAAACATTAGTTGATAAATTATGCTTTTCATTATGTCACTGTTAATTCATTATTTTACTAATTATCATAAATTTGCAAACTGCCCTACTAATTATATTTGTAGATAATTTTCCTATAATCATTGGCATATATAAAATTTAATTTAATTTGTTTTAATTTATAAATATTATATATTTTTATAAAATATTAATGATTTAATAATTATCATATTAAATGTATATAAATTTATTTTATGTCTCTTATTCTATATAATATATATATATTATTATATATATATATATATATATATATATATATTAATATATATATATATATTATATATTTATATATATTATATATATATAATATATATATATATTAATATATATATAATATATATATATATTATTATATATATATATATTAATATATAAATATATATATATATATAATATATATATATATATATATATATATATATATATTATTATATATAATAGCTCTATATACAATAATTGAAAGCGTAGAGCCCGCCATTATGACTTGATGATAAGCTTGCTACAGCCCATTGTACTGTTAAACATAATGGCCTTATCTTCAAGCGAGTTCCCATATAAGCTCTCTAACTTCAAAACGCTATACTCAATATATATAGATGTCTCAATACCATATCGTTGTGTGTGTCTGCCATCAGAAATGCACGTTGTCATCTATTATTGAGCTTGTACCTCTGCTACATTTGGCGAAAAACTAATATAATTTTCACTAGACGCCATTACCAACACAAACCATGACCGTCACCCTTGTTGTGTCGACTTCACAAAATAGCTCTGCTAATGCTATCATCTAAGTTAATACTCGAACACTCCAGAAATCTCAGATTCATCAACAAATTATAAACAATAAAATGTGCATGATCACCAATTTTACAAGTAGTTCGACCGCCATCACAACGCAATAGCTCATTCATTACTTCCTCTCGCATTAAAAACATTTTAAATTGGTAAACAACCTTGCCCTTTATGCCCATCTCGACACCCTAAATTTACTCACACTGACCACGTTTTTTTCAAAAATCCAAACTTAAGTGGTTTTACGATTTAATTTTATATTATTTCTAACTATACTTCCTTACATATGAGTAAAGAACTTACCTATATATTATATGTTCTTTTGCGTCTGTCTAATTCATTTAAGTAGTTGTGTCGTTAAAAGAGATATTGGATCTCGTAGTATCTAAAGCTTACGTCTCCTCTGAACATCTTGAAGAACCTAGTGTATCTATTATGTAGATATAATTATAGTATTCACTACAATATACTTTGAAATAATATATTGCTGTTTTCTCTATTAATAATTCAGCCTTTCTATTTCTGAAATAATCCTACTATACACTAAGCGTCTCTGAGCATTTCTGTATTGATTTCTCACGTTTCCTCAGATGTAAATTAATAGATATAGAATTTATATTATTAGGCTATGTGAACTGAAAGTATCTATACTATTGATATCGCTAATAAAACCATTAAAGTCTAGAAAGCCATTGACATTTTATTGATCTATAACGACGAAGAACTGGATCCGAGAAATGCTAGTTAGGGCTTGTATTTCATAGCTATGTAATTACGATGTCTGCAAAGATAGGATAGTGTCAAAGCAATATCATATAATGCAGGATAGAGTTTGAATAAGTCAAAAAGTTAATTCTTTCAATAGCTCTTTAATGCAAACAAACCTGTATAGGAAATTGTATTATGTAACAACTCAAAACCAAAAATTCAACTAATACTTTTGGAAACTTATTAAATCATTATAACTTTTATTAGCACTATATTCTCCCTTAATTTATGCACAAGACGCTCAACATGAATTAGTGCCATACTCCTCAACAACCCTGCACAGACCATACTAGTGTACATGAAAACTAAAACTTATTGGATCAGGTCTATGACACAATGTAAGTTGAAGATTTAAGTTTTACATTTGGAACATCTATTATGTGATTGTAACTGAGAATTGGAGCAAACATAGCATTATTTTTATTCGTTAGCGCTATAGGTATAGGTATAGGATATTAGCCTCCATAACGTTAAGTAAAAAGCGCTTATCGTTAGTTAGCGTATAGGTTAGCTCATCAGCGTTCAACAACTATAGCATCTATAAACACATATCCTAGTAGTGGACGCACGTGTCATCTATCTGTCTCACCAGAATTATTCATCTTTATCTCTTCGAATATAGCCCGCAATTAATATTAACTCTCCACTTATCTTAAGAAGTGCTGAATTATCTGTCTGCACCTATACTTACTCTGTTCTAACAATTTCACTTCTTATATTTGATGGATACATATTTATTATACAATATCTATGAATATGTCATAGATAAATTATTCCATTACCGAATATTACAGTTATGTCAATTAAGCTAATAAATATTTCTCAGCGCCGCAGCTATATCTTCTTTTTAATTTTCTACGCATGGATTATAATTGCAAAAAGGCTGGCAGACACCCGCTATATACTCATATTCAGTCTTGACCATAACTATAACAACAGTAACATTTTCCAACCATGTACTCTGTACAATATGATATAACTCACTATTCACATGAAGATCTTCATTATATATACTTCGGAGTATCAAATCTAGACCCTCCTTCCCTGAATTAAGGTTAGTTCTCATCACTTATTATAAAACCGTGCTTATGCATTATGAACATCATTCTAATATTTCTTTCTCTCATATGTACTCATATAATAAGAATGTATTTATTAGTGGAAAAATCAGCCGTTTCTTCTTTAATATAAAAATTTTTAACAACATCAAGTTCCAAATATGTTATATTGAATTCAAGGAGCTACGCAACTGTATTTTTTTACGATATCTGTGCTGGCTTTACTCAAATACAACATTTTAATGATAGTAAGAATCTAAAATCTTGTTGTTTTCTCTACATAGATCTTAAAGGAAACTATACTCTTATATTATACTATTACGTTCACGTAAATGAGCTTGATTGATATACTATACTCTAGTACCCCAAACTCAATGCAACATAATATCATATATAGTTAAGAGCATCATTATTACAGTAATACTTCATGCTAGTAATAAGGACAGTAGACTTATATCACTCATAGTTGAGGCTAACGATATATATATGTACTATGTATAAAACGACATAGCGGTTATTAACGGTATTAGCTATAATGTTTGGGATGTATATCACATTTAAATACGTTTGACGATTATGTTACATTATTTAGATGACGATAGTTCGGTTTGCCATTATTAGGATTGACGATGAATTAAGCCTTACACAACAGTACTTATTTATTTATATACTAAAATATTCCTATAACTATACATCTCGAACACTTATATATGTGTGAACTTCCAACAGTTCATATGCGATTATAGTAATGATTGATTTCTTTTCTAGTATTGATATCCTGTAGTTTCTCTAAGTATATGATATTGAAGGGTCTGTTGTTACCCTGTCTCTCCTAATAATTATATGTTCATAAAGTTTAGACCAAATAAATTTCGTAAGATAAGAATACTAATTTATTATTATTGAGAAATTTTAGTTTTTAGTACTTTATACATAAAATCAAAACACACAAAAAAAGTAAGAATTGACCATAATTCCTAGATACGTACGTATATACTTATAATTGGTCTGACACCGTTTAAATTACACTTTTAATACATTACACTAGGCTAAATATTTACGTGTAAGGCTTGAATTTTGCGATAGTAATTATTTTGTAAAAAAAAGCATTCTTTGATGCATTATTTGCTCCACTACCTTTGTTAAGGATATAATTATTTTTATAATTTATGAATTTATAATCATATAATTAGATTATTACAATTATATAATTTAATAATATAATAATTAGATAATAATATTAATTATATAATATAATATTAAATTATATAATAATAATAATAATAATAATTAATTATAATATGATAAATATAATAATATATAATAAATTATAATAATATATAATTTGATTCAAATATTGTTACAAAATTCAAATTAATGACTATGTATAAGTAAAATATACTTCAACTTATCACATCAGCTAAGCTCTCGCCGCTCAACACCCTGAACTCGTCCCTACAGGCTCCATTTTCCTCCCAACACATCTCTTCTTCGTATAAATATACTATATTTTTCAAACCATCAACTGGTATATTACTATCAGAGCCGAATCTTAAATTTAATGTTATCAAGATGGGTAGTGTAGATATAAGTATCACGTTCCGTTTGACTGTCTAGTCAGGTTAGTTCGTAGGTGTATGAGATTTAGGGTGTAGCTCTCTCTCAGGGATATAGCTATAGGATTGGATTTAGGTTAACTGAACGTGCTCACGTTAGGTACCTCTTAGCTCGCTCCAACAGTCAACAGTTATACCTTAACATACACTCTCCCTTCCGACTCACAATAAATAACAACTCAATAATTATAAAAATTAATAAGCTCTCACTCATCGAATAATAATAATATATTAATTAGGGTACAAAAATTTACAATAATCAAATACAAATTTATATATATATCATCATTCTAGAATATTGTGTTCAAGCATTAACATCTCACTACTTTTTAGTCACCATATGATACTATCTATGCGCACCTAATAGAGGACATACAAGCGTCTCAAAAGACAGATATAATTATATCTCTTCATTCGAGTGTACATACAATGTATGCTTGAAACGGTACAGAGGACGACGACGATTCCCCCACCATCCGTCCGTCTAGCAAAGGCCCGAGCGGAACCGACATACCATAATACATGATACTCTTCTGTACATCTCAGGATCTCATCCTTTGCTCTTATTTACAATAAAATAAAAATGCGATACATATATATTATGTGTAATCGAAAATAAATCTAAATTTATTAATTTTATTATAACAATAAATTCATTTTGTCTAAACTAATTATACCTAAACTATCTATATTAATTATAGTATATTTACTTTTAAGTCTTCAATTCATTAAGCGTCTCATGAAATAAGAGATTACTTAGATAATGAGTGAATCGAAAGGTACTTTAATCGCTACTTATTTACTATTTAATCATCTATAAAGACCTAGATATTATATATTATATGAGTAATAAATAATTTATATACTAACTTTAATTATTCATTATTTCTATAATAATTCAGGCCTTCATATTTTTGAATACCTACTAAACTTAGCAGTTCTATTGGTGCTTACTTAGTATGTACGTAGTATTCATTACCCAAAATATTCACTTTTATAAAAAAATAAATAAATTTAATTTATAAAAGTAATGCTTAAAATTAATTATATTTTAAAATTATATTATCGTAATACTTTATTGATAATTATCATGTCTACTAGTTTATCACTAAATTCATTATGATTAATGTATATATATTATATCTATATTATTATCTTATATAGCTATAAATGTATTTAAAAAAAAATAAAAAATAAAAAAAAATAAAAAAATAATAAAAACCTGACGGGAGTTAATAAACAAAAAAGATCCTTATATATTTTTTTATAGAAGCATGTCCGATCACATTTTAATTATCATTGTCTAAAGTATCTCTACTCTCCCTCGAGCAAAACTCTTCTATACACACAAAAGAAGTGAGATCTCCAAAAAACTACGGTGAGCCGGTAAATATGCAATGGAGAAAAACAACAATGACATTGTTTTCCAAATAAGAGTCGAGGTACATTATAAATTTTTATCAAAGAAATAATTGAAGTCGCTTTTTTGTTGTTTTGTTTTTTTAAAACAATATCTGATTGTGTGTTAACATTGAAATATAGAGTGCTCAAAATCAAATGAGATTTAAATCTAGAAAGTAAATAGCAATGTAGGAGGAGAGAGTTAAGTATTAGGTATAAGGTAATATTAAGTTATGGATGGTTTTAAATTATTTTTAGGAGGGATGGTTCTGAATTAAAGACTGCTTTCAACAAACTTTATTTTAAAGTTCCATTAAGTATTATGCCAGTTCTGCTACCTCCAATTTTTATACAAAAATAAAAATAGTGTTATTCTATGAGAATTCATTACACCAGCACCGCATAGTAAAGTAAAAATAATCTGAATTGTATATTGCTTAAGAAGACGCATAGATTCTAATCAACTGACTTTGCCTAATATGGTACAATATCCTTATCTAATATCAATTTAACATTACTTCTATTATACATCTAATATATATAACATATATATTTATGTATATTAATTCTTATATTTCACTATAATATATCTACTCACAGTTTATTATTAATATTGACCATTTCTTTTTATATAGAATAATAATAATTATAATAAGCAAAAGACAAGATATTATATAATAATTATTTCAATCTGAATATAAAAGATGAGAGCATCTTAATCATTAACATTATAACTATTAAAAACTATATACTATCACTAGATAACTCACTTATTAATATCTCCTCCATAAAATTAGACCTCAGATATAAATATTAATTCGAACATACTAAAATAGTATATATATATATTACTTTTATATCTTTATATATAAAACTATGGCTTTATATTAATAAAAGTGCTGACACGAATTAAGTAAGACAATTTACCTACAATTCCTAAAGTCAGGTTACACAGTATTCGTGATTTCACAGCGGGGTACTTTTGTGCAAACATGCGAGTGCTTAGGTAAGTTTACACCACTCATATATTATATAATATAAAATATATATAGTATAATCTATATATATATATATATATATATATATATACTATAATATTATTAAATATATATATATTTATATATATATAATATATAATATCTATATAATTATATTTAATATATTATGATATATATATAATATAATAATATATATATATATATGAAGGATAAATTCAGCGTTAGATATATATATATTATATGATACATAAATAGATTACGATTAAATTAGAATATTTAAAAAAAAATAAAGTTAATATAAGCCAATTCTTTTCTAGTATTGTTCAAACTATTTTTTATGAATAAGATAGACCCCATTAAAATTTTCAATAATCAGAATATGATTTTATTAGCATACAACACTAAAACTAAAAACTAATTACTTAAATTACAAGATGTCACAGTCTGCCTTCATATGCGTGTAAGTATTGAACTTTTTTAATTAGTTTTAGTTATTGAAACAATTAGAAAGTTAAATAATACTTTTGTAAATACACACAGACGAAAGTACAAAGTAATACGGTAAGATGCAAGTTAGAAGATTATTTGTTGTTCATATAATCTTTAGTGTATTACTGTATTATCTCATTACTTATTTAAGAATCTACTATATGGAAAATTTACTATGAATATGATATATAATCTACTTTTGACTTTGTGATATCTGTTCGCTAGCATGTGGCTGAGGAACCATCAAATTACTACATATTTTTATATAAGTCTAGAAGCGAGATCATGGGGCTTATTTATACATGTGATAGAGCGCTAATTATATAGCTCTCGATTAACACTTTTGTGAATTGATATGCATATATATCATTATAGAAATCGATATATAATTTTAGACATACAACCTATATGATATAATGGCATTTAAATTATTTTGAAGATAGAATATTGGATTTCGGTCAGTGAGAGTCAGTTCTCTGTGAAGATCATAAGATATTTTAATTCATGTACATAATCTAAAAAATTTATAGTTTTTATTAAAAAAAGATATTACTATAAATAATTATAATACATAACTTAAAATACAATGAAGGTCTAAATTAATTAAGATAAACTGAGAATAATATATATATTGTTAATCTAATCGTAATTAAATAAAATATATCTTATAGCATAATATCGTAAGAATTATTCAGTGTACTATGGACGTAATGCTGAGAGATTTATTATCTACCACTGGACACAAGCTCGGGATCTAACCGAAATCTACTACGCCTATTCGCTGATCGACAACTGGTATATCACTTTAAAGTAGTATAGCATAATTCATGAAATTATATTAAAGTTTAGAGTCACCACGCTATTGATTGTTACGTATTGATAATTTTTGAATTGATATTTTGTATAGTATAGGTGTAGATAATATAATTTAGCGTTAAATTGATCTGAGAGATTAAGATTCCACTGAGATAAGATAATCATAAAAAGTATAAGTATATATATAGTCTTCATGATGTTCATATGTTAAGTTAATTTTAACAATTGTCTGTGACACTAAGTTCAACTTCGCACAGATTATTACATATACAAATTCGTCCCCAGTGCTTAATTAAATTAATGTAATAATGAAGTAAATATATTAAATAATAATATCATTTTTTATAAATATTATAACATATACTAAATTAATAGACTCAACCGCAGCCTTTCAAAAACCTATTGACGTAGGATATTACAACGTAATAAATATATTTGTCATATATAACAAATCTTAATAACACAGTTATTAGATTGATAAAATACACATTTAGTACTATAATTTTTAAAAATCATTTATTGGGCGAGCTGATGTATAATATATATATATAATTTATATTATATATATAATACTATATATATATATATATATATTATATAATTATTTTTTTTATATATATATATATATATAATATATATATATATATATTATTATATTATTATATTAATTATGATTAATATATATATATACTATTAATTAGTACTATAATCAGTAAGTGAGGAACTTAGTATTACCCTACCGTTATTATATACTACCTTTAGAGCTCGAGGATACTCCGACTCTGATTATATCTATTACTCAGTCTACTCTATAGTAATATAATTATCTGTTTATAATTATATAATAGGTAACTCTGTACATAATAATTATAGATATTATTAATATTAATATATAATATATATAATATATAATACTTAATATATAGATATAATATAATATTTATATATATTAATTAATTTATATAATATATATAATAAATATATATAAATATAATATAATTATAATATATATATATATTTATATTATATATTTAATTTATATATAATATATATATATACTATATTATCCTCAATAAATATTTAAAACTTTATTTATATAATAAAAATATATATAAAAGTATGTATTTTTAAAATAATTATTTAAATTATTCTAACTATTTTGATCATGTCCTAATATATTAACATTGATATATTTGTTATCTCTATATATTAGTATCAATATATAGAGAGTAGACATATTAGTATATATTTTATAAAATAAAAAAAATAAAAAAAAATACATCCTGATCGTGTAGTCAAAAATAAGTGAAATATAACTTTTGAAAAGTAATGACCTTATATCTCTTGAAGTCATTTTAGATCATATATATATATATATATAACATATATTATAATATAATAAAAAAAAATAAAATATACCAAAATCATCACTCGTAATGTAAATAGCTATGTATAAGACTCATATATATCATGTCCTCTTATTATGACAATAATTATTATATACGTTTTATACGGGTAATTTTTTTTGTGGCTTTTTTTATTTTTAGTTTTATTAAAAATACTCAAATACTGAGTGTGATATAATTAATTATACAAATGATAATGAATATATTACAAGTTAATAATATACTTATAATATAAGAGAGAGATAGATGATAATTAGTAGAATTAGTTATTTAGATATGTAGATTTAGCAGGTGGAGATGAAGAGAGGATCAAAATAAAGTATGCATAGATTTAACATCCAGATCGCAAATTTATAAGTTTTACCGGAAGTATGATAGACCACCAGAGTATATGGAAGATAACGATTGGCATTGAATGACGAGAATGAGATTCCGATATATATATAAAATATATATAATAAGATAAGAGTAAATATATATATAGAATAGAGAGAGATAGAGAGAAGTATGAGAGGCATGATGTGTACAGTGGTAGGGGATTACTAAATTATTAAGATATAATTAGTAACGGAAGATTTATATATTGTTAAATTAAACGAGAACCGTTACTTTTTCTTTCATGAAACGCTCCGAATAAGTTCCGTTATTTTTTTACCTCCGTTACTTTTTTAGTCCATAGGATTAACATTTATTTGCGAACATTTTTTATGCTAATTTATTATTAGTAAATATATCATATCTGCAAGTTTCGTTTTAGATTTTAGATCTTCCTAGATACTACTTTATTATATATTATTTACATATTACCTATTAATACTTTATATATTATCATAATTATATATTTAATATATTATAATAATTTATATATTATATATATATATATTAATATATTATATTATATATAATATATATATTTATTATATATATAATATATTATAATAATTATATACTTAAATAAATATATATACAATAACCTTTATGTACATTTATTATTTTTCATAAATACTTATCTGTTTAATAATTTTATGTATATTTTTATATTTTATACTTTATATAATCAGTACGCCCTCGATAGTCCTCAGTGGTGAGAGAACTTAGCCAATCTAAGCGAGGTACTTAGGTTCGGTATAATTGGTTATGGGTGGGAGAAAATGTGTGAGCTACTAATTATTCTTCTCTTGGGGTTGTATTATCGTCATGCTTGGTACAATTTTATATATACATATATTATATATATATATCATCCCCTCTGATCTTAGCGTGACTTTATAACCGCTGATGACGTTGGTGTTTATATTTATATTCTTTGTTAAGATAAAAAATATTAATATCTATATTATATATAATTAACTAATTAATTATTCTTATATATATATATTATATAATATATATTTTAATATATTAATTATTATTATATATTAATTATATATTAATATATCTATAATTATATATATTTACTTATATATAATATAATATAATATATAATTATTATATATTATTAATATATCTATTATTTACTATATATATTATATTATATTATATTATTATTATTAATTAAATTATATATATATAGTATTATATTTACTAATTATATATTATTGACGTGAATAAATTTCAATTATGCTTATTTAGTCTATATTATTTTTAAAAAATAATTAATTAATTAGCTTCGCGCTGTTACTTGGTTCAATATAAGTGTGATTCTCCTTTCTATGTGAGAATATATGAAGCTTTATATGTTCAGAAGTATATTATTGAAATCATGTGTTATGTTAAAAGACAGAGTGAAGAATAAGATTATCATAAATACTCTTCAGTCTACTAATTAAATTTAGTTATGATAGACTGGGAGTCTTTGGATAAATACTTTTATTATATAAGCATTCTACCCCTCAATGATGCTATTTAAAGAAAAGATTAGAAGACTTCTTTTCGTCAAGAAATCCATTATTATTAGGAGTAAAAAAGCAATCATGTAAGTGTGATATATGTAGAAAAGTATATTATATAAGCGATAATATATAGAAAAGAGGTATAGAGAGAAGATTGAGAATAAAAGGGGAGATAAAAGTAAATAGGTAGAATAAAGGGTGAATAGGAATGTCGTGAACATGAAAGAGCAAAAATGGATTGAATAAGGTAGTAAGAAGAGCTAAATTAATTATATAAAAGTATAAATTGAATATATGTATATGTGTTTGTGCTGTTGCATTTTTAAGACCTTTTTATTTTTTTTTTTTTACCATTTTTAAACTACAGAAGTGAAAGCTGTAATCTCTATATATTACTTGCTTCTCAACACACCTCTCTTTTCTATACACATGCATACACGTTCACAGACACACACTCAAATTAATTTGAATATATATAATTTTTACTTGCATGTAGAACATTGCTAAAATCTTTTCTATTTTTAATAACTTCGAAAAACAATATTTACAAATAATTTCAAATCATTCTTGTTTAGCATGAGGAAATAGCGTCTCGTCTGTTTGCTCTTGTCCAATGGATATCTTCTCTCTCTCTTCTCTCCTCCTCCTCTCTCTTCTCTCTTTCTCTCTCTATTCTCTTCTCTCTCTCTCTCTTCCAGTTATCATGCTGTGGAAAATTTTAAAAATTTAATCACAAATTAAAGGAGATTTAACTTATAATGAGAATTTCTTAAGATAGAGGGGTAACCTCTTCAACGGAAACTTCTACGGGTGGTTATATTATATTATTATATAATATATATAATTATATATATATATATATTTATATATATTATATATATATATTTATATATATATTATATATATAATAATATATATTATATATATATATATCTATTGTTATATGTATATATATATATAATATATATTATATATATATATAATTATATTCTATAATGATTATATATGAGCCTTGAGATTGTGAGTAACGTGCACTACATATTATACTACGGGGTATGCTCTTGGTTCAGGCAGTTTGGAAGAGCTTAATATGCTGAATTTCGCATCAGTTTTTTTTTTTAATGGCTGAACGAGCTTTGGTGGGTTAATAGTAGCAACTAATACTTATTAAATCTGAATGGAACAGAGGAGTTGAATACTTTAGTAGATAATAAGTAATGAGCGTCTGTCTGGCTTACATCCTGCTTGGTAAATTATTGGCGGAATGTCTATCAACTTCAGGCACTTCCTTTTACGAAAGTTCTATCAACTGTAATAAAAGAGGGACATCTGCAACACTTAACTTTATTTGTACCTTTTGATTTAACACTCCACAGCTTTCTAAGAGGCTGTTGAATCAATCATTAAGGGAAATATATTTGGAATACATCTTAAACTTACATAAATTTAGTCCTCATTCGCAGAATGAACTTCATAGTCGGCTCTAAAGTGTTGTTCTTTCCCTTTTTTTCCTTGACTTCTTGGTTAATTGTCTGCTTTTATCGATTTCGGTGGATCGATATTTGCTGTAAGCCTGAAGAATTCGAATGCCCTTTTTAATAGAGTTTGGCACAAAAGCTTTGATTTTTAGATCGATTCTAGGCGTAGCTTGTAGGATCAATTATAGCAGGAGTGGGAAAACTGTGTCACGGAGCTCACTATCCATTTATTTGTCTCTTTCGCATGGTAATTATTTGTATATCATATAAAAAAAAAACACCGAAATTGTGTTTTAACTAGGTTCATTAAGCTTATCCTTTATATGTTGTAGGTTTTCATAGTTGTAAAAACACTTACCATAGTGTATTATTTTTTGTGCGCTTACTTTTTGCACTGTTCAAGATGTTACTCATTACCACAGTAATGACCATATTCATTTCTCTAGTTGCACTTGAGATTAACTCATTTCTACAGATCTCTTAGTCTTGCCTGTAGTAGGAATTGGTTTATAAAAGCCAGGGCCTAACATAAAATACACCAGAGTTGTGGAAATTGTTTATTAGAATCAAAAGTCAACATGTGCTGATACAACATTTGAAAGTGTGCAAGCCAAGGGAAGTGTAAAAAATAAATGAAGGAAGATGTTATATGATTTGGACTTTATGGTATATCTGTGGGTGTGGGTTGAAGCATGGGCGTAGGCAAGGTATGTCATTAGTTGGGGTAGGGGGGTGCTTGGAATGTATGTAATAGACTATAAGAGGAATTTTATATGTATGATGGGTATAGTGGGTGGGTTCAGTAATTTTCTAGGATTATAAAATTATATATTGTGTTGATTTGAGTGAGTGTTGTTGGTTTAGTATATCATATATGTTTATTGGTTCGTTTCTCTTGGTGTGTGGTGGTGTGTGTGTGTGTGTGTGTGTGTGTGTGTGTGGTGTGTGTGTGTGGCGTGTGCGTTGTGCGGTGCGTTGTGCGTGTGCGTGGCGTGTGCCCGTGTGCGTGGGCGTGTGCGTGTGGTGTGCGTGGTTGCGTGTGCGTGTGTGGTGTGTGGTGTGTGGGTGTGGTGTGTTGTGTGTGTGTGTGTGTGTGTGTGTGTGTGTGTGTGTGTACGTGTGTGTGTGTGTGTTGTGTGTGTGTGTGTGTGTTGTGTGTGTGGGTGTGTGTGTGTGGTGTGTGGTGTGTGTGTGTGTGTGTGGCTGTGTGTGTGTGTGTGTGTGTGTGGTTGTTGTTGTGTGTGGTGTGTGTGTGGTGTGTGTTGTGTGTGTGTGTGTGTGTGGTGTGTGTGGTGTGTGTGTGTGTGTGTGTGTTGTGGTGTGTGTGTGTGTGTACGCGATTTTGACTTATGGGTATATCACATGAGTAGAAAAAGTTACTTCCGTTATGAAATAAATAAAAATAACAAGTCTACAACTAGATGGTAATAAAAACAAGCTATGAGGTGAGTAATAAAATAAACATACCTGATTGCACGCACAATACGTAAAGTAATATTTAATGGTGGTTGGCTAGTACTGAGTCCTGAGTGGTAACATAATATTAAATCTAAACTAGCATTAGACGCCTTGGATATTTGGCGAATTTCGCAATTACATTGTTTCCCACACTTCGTATCATTTTTTTAACTAATTTTTACGAATACTAATTTCATACATAGCCATTAAGCCTGTCTTCGTTCATTGTTGTTTTTCAAAGCCAAGTCTTTACTCTTCGCAGAGTGCTTCAGCACTTTCAACTTGCAGGATATTTTCATTGAGCTGCTGTATGGCATCCATTGCACATTAATAGGACAGGGTGTGTTGAAGCTTTAGGGAAAAAGAGTCGGCTTTTTTAATAACTTCAGTAATCATTCCAAGTCTTTTCATACTTTAGCTTATCACAGTTCTTTCAATCAACTCTTTCGCAGATAGAATCCCATATAGATGCATTCGGGTATGAATTTTGACATCAAAGATCATTAAAGACTGCTGAAAACATTTTACTTTCTCAGACTGCCTACGGGAGCACCTAACATAAGAAACGGAGGCAAATGAAAAAGAATGAAATGCTGGCGAACGTTATTTTCTGAAAATTGTAGTCTTCTAAAGAGGTGAAATGAGTCAAGATAAGCACAGAGTACCGAATGCTCCAAATTCAGCAGAAGTTTCTTAGTGCGAGAGTAGTTTGCTTTATGTTGTTGAGATTGTACTTTCTAGGTGGTGCAAGTTCCTATCTAAGAAAACTCAGCCAGGGGTAATACACTGGCGGATCAGAGCAGTGTCAAGCAATTATTTATGCAACAGTTTTGCATTGGGGTATTTTGCAACCTTGAAATTCTTTGATAATAGCTGGGTGCCTGCATGAGGAATATATGTCGTCGTTGGAATAAATGTTTATCCACTTGGTCGGATTCAACTAAAATGAGCAAAATATTTGCCTATTACGGAAGAGATATAATGAAATTGGGTCTTGTTGCCGAACAGAATAATACAAAACTGTTTTTTCTTGTTTATTGTTCTTTTGAGACCAATTTTTATGAATATTTTGTATGGAAAATAGCAATACTATGAATTTTTTTGAGTTCAACGGGTTTCACAAAGTTTTAGGAAAGTTTGGAAGTATTTTTTTTTTCTGTAAGGTTGGAGTTGAATAAAGTTTGCTCTTTTTATTGTGGCAATAGACCGGACTAATGTGATAGGTATTAATTGATCAATATTAAGCAGGATTTGTTTTGACAGGCATGGTAGAGTGAGAGGCGAGGGTGTTAGTTATCTTGTTGGGTGATTGCAGTTATGTATTTGGTCGCCGGGGCATAGTTTCTTTTGTGTATAGCCTTTGGATGTGTTTTTTTTCTCTGGAGCTTCTCTTGGTCGGATGGGTTGGGTTGCGGTCTGTCTAGTGTTGGTGCCGGGTCGTGTACCCGCTGGACAAGGGCACTGTTGGCAGTGGAGATCGCAGGCTATATTAGACGCCTTTGTCGTGTAAAAACGAATTCAAGTGCGTTGGCAATAGGTGTGCGGAAGTGACTTTCAAGAACTTCGATGAACCCTGCGGGAGATTTTCCTCTTCGAGATATGTGGCGAGTTTTTTTTCAAGCATCGAAAAACCTTCAATTGTGTCTGATCAGATCCAAATTTGCGTTATCATGGCCGGCTGACAAAGGGTTTCGCGGCGTTCTACGTGCCCGTTAAAATATGAGAGTAGTAAACAAAAAAAAGCAGTTAACTAAGTTTTTGACACGCAACCGCGACAATCATGTTTTTATGATAATTTTCAGCACAAATTGATCAGTTCAATTTTTGAATCATGGAGAAACGCATTCTTATTGCTCATGAATGATGTCTTTCCGAAATGCGACATTACCGGTTACAGTGGTTAGGTTTGTTGGGGCGCAGCTTAATCAGTGTAACTCTCGGAAAAATTCCTCATGAAGGTCTGTTTCGCGGTCCTTGAAGAGGTAAGGTCATGGGTTTTCGCACAAAATTTTGGTCTCAAAATTGCTGTAATTTTTCTTTTATTGGTTCTGCGGAGAAAGGTGTGTTGTCCTGCAGCTGAAATATCAACAGCCGGTGCCGGGAGTTGTGATTTTTATGCGGCTTGGTTTGCAACCGGCAAAACTAATCAACTTACATGAGAGTTTCTAACGAGTTAATGGTAGATGTCAGGAAGAATGGGCGCGAGCGGTGTATAAAGGTCAGTTGTGGACAATGCGCGTAGTGACTTTTATATGGTGTGGTTGGTGTTTGGTGTTGTCTATATAGTGAGAGAGAGGATATATGATATCGAGTCTGTGATTATGTGGAGGTGTGATAGCGTTAGGGATCTGTGGTAGAGAGAGAGGATGTTATCAGTATTATGAAGCGGTAGTGAGGAGCTTACGTGTGTAGGTCGAGTTATGCTTGTGCGATGAGGTCTTGGTTGTCTTGTGTTCAGTTTGTGTCTTAGCTGATTATAATGTGTGCGCGCGTAAGAGTAACGTTCATAGTCATGCATTAAGGCCTTCATTGCATATTTGATTTCTTTTGCGGAGAGTGAGTCGTAAGGGCCGCCCCCCCGTCCCTGCCGTACGCCCATGTGAGGAAGTATACTTGGATGAAGGAGGCTGTAGAGCGCGCGGAATTCGTATAGGTCTCGATATAGTGGAGAAGGTATAGGGAGGAGTTAGCTGCTGTGAGAGAGCGCGCCGCGCTGTCAATGAGCTGCGAGACGAGGTTATGTCAACTAAAGATGACATTTAAAACATACAAGGTTTTTAATGTGAAGTATAATACTGTGTAATGTATTTTTCTCGTATTCAATGTTTATTCATCATAGTGGGCTTCATATCTCTATGAGATAGAGTGGTGTAGGATTATGCAGACTTTTGAAGATCTCAATGTTAAAGTGTATCAAAGTTTTAATATTGAGGATGTTTCGAGAATGTTATCGTAGTTTAATATCTAGGATAAATCAGTTGGTTAGGCTCGTCGTTGGCATACAGATAGAATTATAGTGATATTTAGAGCTTTCGCTCGTGAGCGTACTGTTTTTTTGATGGCATCATGAGACTGGGCTGCAGAAAGTAAAAAATGGTACAATCAAGTTCGAAAGAATTCGGGCGGGGCGCTTCTCTTGATTTATCTAGAAATTACGTAAGTTACGCGTTTCACTGAGGACTAGGATTGATAAAATGAAGAATCCTCAGACACTGTACAAAGCATTAACTCTGAGTAGTATTTTGGAGAACACCTTTTTCAGTTATTGATTTCTCCACTTTTATTTAAGGGTGGAAGAAGAAAGCGAGAGGCATCGTTGCCAACGCAGGGTAATTACGTGTGCGTGCGACATGCGCGTGTGTCGTTGTAACGATTTTAATCGCAACAATGTGATCACAGATGTAATATTATAAGGTCTAGGTTCTCAGAGTATGATATATGGTCGACGTGTAAGTGTATATGGGCATATTTGAGCTGAGCGATGACTACGGTGAAGAGAGACTGGAGTAACGTGGGTATATGATTGAGTATTATAGTATATAGTAGTATATAATATATATTATATATATAGAATATTTTAATTATTTTGGCGGTTGAGTTATTTTGGGAGTGATTCGGCAAAATAGCCGCGCTTTGGGTACGGTTGTAATCGGCTCTATGCACTCGCACGTTCAGTGGTACATCCTGTTCGCCGAGAAGAGAGAAACAGGATGGAGTAGACGCTAGCGCTGTTTTTGGTAGTGTGAGTTCCTCGTTCTAAGAGTGGGAAATCAGGTGAAATATGTCTGGCGTGATTCTGGAAGAGAGAATACATGATATGTGATAATGATCGTAGAAGGATCACTATGATACACTCTTCTTGTGCTGTGATGGAGTATTACTAGACTTGATAATTAGTTGGGTTCTCCATCATAAGTGTGATGCTTCGCTGCCTATTATGACTGACTGGAGTGTAGACCTCGGACAAGGAGTGTAATTAGTTACACTAGCTCCGCTGCGTCGGTGCTTACGAGGGTGTCATTGTTGTCTCGAGTGCAAGTGTGATGGTAGCAAGAGCGTTGCGTGCGAATGTATATAGCCAGAGGCAAGCCATTTCTTGTCGGCAGACAACTGTTTTGCTGTGGTTTCCGACATCACCATCTTGACGATAGTTGCAGCTTGCATGCAGTTTAAGACATACCAACCCACATTCAGCTCTGAGGTTCGGATAAGGTTCTCCTCCGTCCAAATATTATATGAAATTAGTTTAATCTCTTGCGAGTATAGGAGAAGGAAAGGTAATAAATGCTGGCGAGCGAGAGATATGTCATAGTATACTTGATGAAATGATTAAAAGTGTTTAAGACAACAGTTACATAGCATAAGGACACTGTAAGAAAAATCAACGTTTGACTCCAATGCTACAATAAAGTTTTGTTTTTTTTTTTTTTTTTGTTTGGTCCTACTAAGGCGATTAAACATATAATAATAACGTATATATATATATATATTATATACTATATATATATTATAATTAATATTTTCATTAATTATATTTATACTATAGTATACTATATAGTAATATATATATGTATATATATATATATATATATATATATATAATGATTTGTTATCGTATGTGATTTGAAGATTCTTAACTATCCAATAATTTACCTTAAGTAATATAAATTCCGTGACTACCTACAAACGACACCAAACATGAAACTGTGTTTTGCACAAGCGATTAAGCAACTACTTCATCCAAAAAGCTGTTAACTTTTAGTCCCTTCACTAGCGTCTTTGGTGAGGGGTGGGGGTGGGGTAAAGATTCAGAAATTGCGAATTGTTCAAATCTGCATAAATTTTTAACAGGAAATAGATTTCTTAAATATTTAAAATTTTCATCACGAAAATCCTTGAAAAACATATACACCGTGATTAATAAGGCCAACAACACAATGTATATGCTAAACTAAAATACATTTTCTCACGTGGTTCCAACCACAGTTGCTTCCATAAAAAAAAATTGAAAATTAAAATGAACTAATTCTGAATATTCTTTCGAGAGATTAACTTGAATAGTTCAGAGACGATACAATATCTTTCAATACAAAATCTATTAAGCTTAAAGGAAAACATTCCAAACAATATATAATTTTAATAAAATAGATTAATTAACTAAATATATAATATCTACAGATATAGTATATATATATATATATACTATAATATATATATATATTGAGATAATATATATAATTATATACTATATAGTATATATAGATATATATATATATATAATTAATAAATACAAAAGCAAATGATGAGACAAGCAATAGCCCTGGAATAAATATCCTGTGGACGCTATTTAATTATAATTTGTCAACGAAAACAAAAAAAATTAAATTTGGTCATAACAGCGTCCTCTAGTATGATATATATATATATTATATATAGGTATATTATATATCATATAATATATATATATTTATATAATATAGTATTATAATAACATATATATTATGAGATATATATATATATATATATATATATATATATATAATATTATATATAACGCGTAATATTATAGAAATGTCAAAATTACTAAGATATGGTTTGGAATTTTTAATTTCATTCTTTAAATACTATGAGATGGTAGACTGTCTTCAAATTCATTTTTTCACAGAGTTTTCAATTATAGTGTGAAAGTACGAAAAAAGCGGAGAAGCCAAAAAGCCATACAACATGTTGTTTTGATTTGTGAAAATACGTTCTATCTTTGAAAGTATTTTATGAGTTCAATATAGTGTGAACGATGATGGCATCTGCCAGTGTGAAGCTATCACCTGATGGTCTTTCATCCTGGATTTGGCGCAATTTTTCTAAATTCTCTCATGATTTGCCAGAGCGGCGTTTTGGGAGACCAGGAAATCAATCGTTTAATATATATATATATATATATACATAGTGTATATATATATGATAATATATATATAGTATAGTATAGTATTAGTATTAGATATATATATATATATAATATAATATAGTATTATATATAATACTATATATATACTTTGTCCCCAAAGGGAAATCACGATGAGTTGCAGCAGATCTAGGCGGCCACAGGAATTGAACGTATGGGATCGCGTCCATCGGAAGTCCAATTGCGCTTGGCAGCCAGATCCCGCCGGACATCTCCGCTGTGAGTTTTCCGTTGCTCCTTTGAAATGTTGTGGTGTCAAAGATGTTGATCTGTTACAATACGAAAGTCAGGGCCGTAAGCAGATAAGAAATTTTTTTCTGGGGGGGCTAGATATTATTTATATTTGAGTTTGTGAACCGAGTGTTCAAAATGGTTTAGTCCGATATCGCCCGATACACGTCGTTATCCCTACACTTATATATAGTATATACATTATATAATGATATATAATACAGAGGGTAATTATATATTATATAGTGAGTGGATAGGTATAGGTATATATAAATTTTTTTTGTATTTATATATAATATATAGATAATATGTATAATCCTGATACGTTATCCCTAATAAATATATTGCCTACTAATATATATAGATGGGGTAGTATATAGTTAATATGATTATATAGTAATATAGTGATATAATATTATTAGTGTATATATAATTATGGTATACTATAAATATATTATTTATATATATAGTATGATAATATATAGTAATATAAATGATGAGTCAAAGAGATTTTACTCTCCATCAGCGGGATTCCAAGCATCGGAACTTCCGCTTTGCTGAGTTAAACAGTAACTCGGTGGAAGTCTCTATATCCACTAGGCTGTCCACGTTCCAAAAAAGAACGTTTCACACGAATAACTTTTAAAGCCCCGTCTTCACCCCCCTCTGTGGGTCCCCCGCACCCCTTTACGAACTTATAACCCTCATATTATCGAGATCTAGCGGTTCGATAAACAGTACAGGTAAAGGACTATCTCTATAGCTGTAGTTATTATACAAAAAGTTGACTACTCATTACTCGCACCGGAGCCAACTCCGGAGAATCCTACTACTCATGTCTCCTCTATACCATCTCGGCAATTCAACCTTGCCGATCGATCCCATTTCAGATTTATATGGGGGGCAGCACCCCCTTCGAGGTTACCTCACCACATATCGCGCGTTACCCAATTTTAGGACGGTACGAGGATACAACTCTTACCAGGGAGGATATCAGTGGGCGGCTCGTTCGTACAATTTATAGTGGGTTGCATTCTGAAATTTCTAACACATATACAAACTTATATATGTATAAGTATATATATATATACGTATATATATGAGATAGTATAGTAATATATATAGTATATATAGTAATATATATAATATAGATATATGAATTATAGTAGTAAAATATTAAATTTTTTTAAATTTTTGTTACTTACTCTATGTAACGATGGGTAACGGTGTGAACGATTTAAAGTTTCTGTTTATTTAAGAGAGGAAAATGCGGCCTCGGCTCGTCTCTTTTGGAATGGAGCAAATTGTTTCTGCAATGAATTTTGGCGAGTTAAATCGACAATTATTAACGATAAAATCCATTCTAACTGAGAGCATTGCTAATGCCGAAAGTCCTGTCCTGCCCATTGTATTTCTCACAAAAGGTCTTAATCGCTTTTAATGTGAGAAACACCGGAGCTCAGCTTACACGAGTGGTCATTGGGATAGTTACTTAAAGGACTTAACTATGTTTACACATTCACTGAAAGATGTGGTGTTCCCAGATTTATTACATCGTTATGAAGCAATCAAAAGGAATGCTACCAGCCTCCGGACATTAAACAGAAGATTCTTCAGTGCTGTAAATTAATGAAGTTTTTATTGTTAGTTTTGTTTTAAATTTTAATGAAGGAGGGGTTACAATTTACAAGTTTCTTTAAAGTTGGCAAGGAAGAGTTGGAATTATAATTGGGCAAACAATGTAGAAGCAATTAGATGACTTGTAAATTTAAATCTGTCTTTCAGTCTGACAAATGATTGTGTAAGCATATATTCTTTTGCCTCTCTTACTTAATCTTGGAAACTACCGTGTTTCCTGCCTTCTCTACGATTTGTACATGCGAGGCCGCTCTCTTGAGAAATTAAAATTTTCTCTATGGGAGATTTCCTCTCAAAAAAGTTATCAAGTGCAGATCTTTATAATTTGTGGGTCAATGTTCCTCTTTGAAGTTGACCGATAAAGAATATCTGACCGCTAGCATGATTTCTTGTAAAAAAAGAAAGATCCAAAATTAAAATTATTACTCTCCGAGAACCTTGAGATTGTCCAGGATGCAAGGGGGAAATGTGTATTTTACATCTTGGAAAATTCGTCCCAATTAAAATTAACTTTTAATATTCTATTGTCTTTTTTACTTTTCAAAAACTGTATTACTGATCTTTGAAATGAAAGTTCCATCCTGGTGGGAATTGACCGAGGCAGTCGTCTTTTCCCTACTTGCATCCAACACTGGCTGTGTTCTTCGTTTGGCAGGGGGATAAAAAATTGGCACAGTATGGCTTGAAGATGTAGCAAAATAAGTGAAGTGGTGCCAGGAGCAGTTGGTTAAGCAGTTTGTGATGGCATTGGGCATGTAGGCATCACTAAAATTAAGCCTGATGAGCATGACAATGTATATATCTAGCTTTTATATATTTCTTTCAACTTAGCCTGAACCCCACCAGACGAGCCTCTCATAACGTTGAATGTGAAGTTTGTGATATTAATATTTATCTTGTGGTTATTGATCCCAACTTTTCGATCTCTTTTAAAAGACAAGAAGTAAGTGTTTCAGCGTCATGCTTTTCTGGTTGCAATAAAAGTTCCATAAGTCTGTTCTGTTGGTTTCCGCTTCTAACAATTTAATCTAAAGATGACAACCCTAATGTGGTACATCACTCGTGTCATGTTGCAAATGACAGATCAGAAATGCAGCTTCATGATTTCTCTTACTATCGTCTTCGTGACATATATCAAGCATAATTTGTAGAAGTTCTTTGTATTGTTTTCGAAGTTCCATTGAAAACAGTGGCCTTCTTTAGATGGACCCTGAATTATCTAACTCTGTACTGAAGTTCACTAGCCCTTTGAAGACACCTGGAGTAGTTGAGAATTCAGTTTCTTTATGCCCTCTCTAATGCTCCAAAAAAATTTATGCAGTTTACGATAATATTCAGATATACCTATTTTCTTTAACATTCTCATTAGCTTATGTATGATTTTGCTAGTAAGCCGCTGTCTCACGCTCTTTAGCAAATGTTTAAAAGTTTCCACAACAAGTGAGAGAACCTTAACGCATTTTTCATGTGTACTTTTGTTTCATGAAATTTTGCCATTAGATGCCAGATTGATTATAGTCGTACAGACTCTTTTGGTCGATGTCTTCACCATACCTGAGACAATAAACATGGAAACAATGCAAAGAATTTCTTACCTCACAACCACAAATCCATTTATGTTTAAGAAATAAATAGATAAATTAAAACTCGTTTGAATTGCCTGTTCTTACATTTAACCATCCTCTATATTTTAAGGCTGGAGTACGATCGGCCTAAATTTTAATTTTGTCGCAGCTTCTCTTGCAGCTGAAATACAAAGCTAAAGTTTTTTAAAATTAAATGGGAAACTAAGGATCATGAAAAGATTATATATTATATATATAGTATATTATATTTTAATTATATGATTAAATAAAAAATTAACTTTAATATAAAGTTATTTAATTAGTATAATATAATATATAGCAGTATTTTATCGATATATTTATAAATAATATACATATTATATATAGATCATATATAGATATAGTATAATATATCTATAGTATAGTGATATAATATATATATATATGATATAGTATATATATATATATATATATGATTATATAGTACTATATATATAATATACTAGTATATATTATATATATATACCCACATCATAATAACGCACTATGATATATAGTTAAAAAAATAATATATATATACACTATATATTATAATATATTATGCTATAGTATATCATATAATAGTATATATATATATAGTATATATATATAATAGTAATATTATTATATAATACATATATATAATATAATACACACTATGATATAAATTATATATATATATATATATTGACTATTACATCAATGAGAAATCCTTCATCAGTGTTTGAACATACGATCCGAATTCGAATTGTGAATTATTATTTCTAAAAATCATCGCTAGATATATTCGAACAGGTTCTAATAAATACTAAAAATATAAATGAACGTATAAAATGATAAAAAGTACAAATAATAAATGCTAAAAAATAAAACTAATATTATAACATTGGTTGCATTGAAAATTAGTTATTCTTGTTAATAAGTGTTCAATATAAATTGGTCGTTGGAACTTTTTATTTATTTTTGTTCCTTATTACTTTTGGTTTTGAAAAGCTCATGAGATGTGACTTATTTATATTAATACCAAACATAAATTAAATAATTAATACCTATAAATATAAACTATTACCTTCTAATTACTGGTGTTTTTGGATTTTTTCAGAATGGCTGAGATTAGGGTGGTTGGCTTTGATATTACTTAATTGTGAAGGACTGCTGCTTTATTAATAAAGTTGCTTGAAGATGGCTTATATTTTGGAATAAATTCCTTATCTTAATTTCTTCTTTTGAATCCTCAGCTTTGTAGAGTATTTTCTTGATGTTTCTAATTTTTCTTTCTCCTCTGCTAATACAGATTTCAAAACAAATGATTCATTGCCTAGTTATTCCACCTATAGTTTCTCTTTGTGAAAAATATAAATAGCTGCTTGAAATAGATGGTACTTAAGTGGTTTCTTCTAAAATGCTTTAATTTGATTGAAATTCAATGCTGTACTTTGTCATTTTATTTTCTTTGTTTATTTAGCAAAGTTGACAGTTTGTTGTTTCAATAGCTCTTGAGTTTCTGCAATGGCTTATATTGCTTGCCAGTAATCTCCTAAGCTTACTAGTTTTTTCTTACACTATTCGGCTTTCTGTAGCCTTTTCTTCTATTTGCAAGCCCTTATTTTCACCGCACCCAATATTTCTGCTTTTGTCATCAAATTTTTTCTGTTGCAATCATTTTTGCTTTTCTAACTCTTGAAATAATTTTGGGTCAAAATTTGTAACCACAGTTGATGCTCATATAGTACATACTACACATAGTAATGAATTTTTCATGCAACTTTATATTTAGTTTTTTTGTTTCGCTTTTTCTTTATATGTTAATGGAAAATATAACATATTACCCCTTTTGCTAAGAATATTAAGTTTTTCTTGTTATTCTTAGTGTTCCTTAGAATTTATATTCTGTGTCTTCTTGTTATCATCCTGGCACTTTCCTCTTCAGCAAGATCAATTGTTGTTATGGTCTTTTCAAAATTGTTTGTAATTGTAAAGTATTCTGTGTCTTTAATTATTTTCACATCTACTATTCTCACTCTGTTTGGGTCATCTTTGTAAACTTTTACTATTTTTCCCAATAATTTCCACATATTTCTTGGTTTGAAGTCATTTATTAAAAGAACCAAATCCCCTTCTTTGTGTGATTCTTTTCCTGCTAACCATTTACTTCTTTTTGCAATAAAGGGGCATATTCTTTGATCCATCTTTTCCAAAATAACCTTCACAAGATGACTGAACTTTGTCCATCTTTTTATATAAGTAGCGAATTCCTTATCTTGAAATAACCTGGTGGGAATGTTATAATTGCTTTTAAGGGTTAGTAGATGATTTGTTGTCAAAGGTAAAGCTTTCTAAATGCATTTGAAGAAAGAATCTACAGCTATTTTTATAGTCAAATGGATTGCAGTAGTATTTCAAATCATTAGGTAACGTAGCCTCAGAGGTATAAAGAAACCTTCTAGAAAGATATATCTTTCTTCAAACCTCCTTTATGAGAAAATGAGGGGGTTGAAATATCCACTGTATTTCTTTTGCTCAACCAAATTTATTTTTTTCCTTACTATTCCAATTTTTAACTTGTTGTTCTTTTAATTCTTTGTTAGCTTTCACAAAGTTCAATTCATTATCTGATCGGATCAATTTCACATTACCTCTACGGCTGATAAATCTTCTAGAGCATTGATAAAAGCATCAGTATCTAATGAATATAACATTTCTAAATGTATTGCTCTACTACTTAAACATGAGAATATTAATCCATATGTTTTTTCTCTTACCTTCCCTCTTCCCCTTACTACAAGAAAAGGACCAAAAGCATCACTTCTAATGTTCGTGAATGGCGGTATATCACATTCTAATCTATCTTTGGGCAAATCTCCCATCAACTGCTGAGTTGGAATTGTATGGAGCTTCCTACATATTATGCAATCTTTTAGAATCTTCTTAATACTTCTGCTTGCTCCAATGATATAGTACTTCTAAAGCATTTATAACACTGTTTGTTTCCTAAATGCCCATTAATTCTATGGTAATGTCTCATTATTAACATTGTAACATGACTATTTGGCAAGATAATTGATGTTTAAAATCATATGATACATCATCCAGTATTTTTATTTCCTCCGACCTACTCTTAATATCCATTATCATGCTATAAAGTGGTAGGAATTTGCCAATATGTGCCTCTTTGGTAAAGGCTCTTTCTTTTTTATTTTTGTATGTATATCATGAAATTCTTTATTTTGTACATATTTGAAAATAGCCTTTTCTGCATCTTAAATTCTGTGATTGTCCATAGCACTCTTATTCCAGGCTTTTTTTATGCAAAATTTTGTTTAAACTCTTAAAATCCATGCTAACCTTTGTTTTAATTTCAATCCAATCTGAGACAGATGTATGAGCTTGTCTGTTGAGCTTTCTTGGAGTTGTATGTCCATCACTGGTTTACTTTTTATAATTTCATCATTTTCATCATCTAATTTATTTTCTTTATTTTGCTCAGGTCATTGAGCTTTGTCTTTGTACAAAAATTCTGGACCAGTGCTCCAAAGTTTATTGTTCAAAAACTCATTAACAGAAATCCCTTTATTGTATGCTTGCTATATTTAGTTTACCTGGTACAAAATTCCATTGGCTTATATCTGTTTGTGATCTGATATAGTTAACTCTATTTTGTACAAATCTTTTAAACCTTTTGATTCATTTTGATATAGATTCATATGAGGAAGTTATCTCTTCAAAAATACTCTTTGGTTTATGCTCATCTCTAATTCATCTTTCAAAATTTGGTTATTTAGACTGTCTCTCTAACGAAACCAAAGAATTTTTCGTTAACCATCTAAAATTTTTATTTAATGCAATCAACCTGTTCGGTTGGTGCCGGTGATTTTATTTTTCATAATTAAATCCATCAACCTTATATATGCTATCTGTGAACCATCTGAAAAATAATGTAATTCTACACTTTTATACTTTAGACAATTTGGATTGTATGGCCTAGGAACTTGAAAATCATTTAGCTTTTTAACATCACTTAGCCATTTTATGTAACTTTTTTTTATATCTGATGGAATTTCCTCATCCCAATTAACCTTTTTATCGCATAATATTTTGAAATATCCTTTTAGCTACTAGTAGCACTGGGGTAAAAAAGAAATCTTTTTTCTACTCAAGCACAAAGTACACTTCATGTCTGCAAGAGATATTTTTTTATCTACGGATTGCTTTTCATTAAATTCTTTTTGAATGCGCTCTAACGCATCAATTGTTTTAGTAATTGTAGGTCGTGTTATTAATCTGTTTATTTTCTTTAAAATCTTTAACTTCATCTGTATACAACTTATTCTTCTAAAAATTTCTTTGAATTACTAGCTACTTGATGCATATAAAACCACTAATTTTTAAAATTTCTCTTTAAGAGAATTTTTATCCGATACAGCCTCATTTTCTGAATTCACAGACTTTAAACAATCATCTACATGAAATTTCTAAGTATTGTATCTTTGGCTAAATACTGAATTTTTCTGGCTTCAATTACAGATGTGTAGTTTGCTTCAAAACATAATTTGAAATTGAAGGTGAGCTCACACTTCCAATATATGAACTTTAACCCTGTATTCTTCGGATTTTATCTATAATTACTATTCTGGGAACCATAAGAAGCGCTGATAATCTTTATCTTCGTCAAGTACCTGTATTTGATAAAACATCTTCTCTATATCTGCTATAAAAGCATATTCCTTTCTGAACCTTAAAGGATGCCTTGTAGATTGGAAATATAATCTGGGCCTGTGAGTAACATTAGTAAAAGAAATAACCATTGTATGGTAAAGCTGCATTTGAATCCTACTCTCATTTTTTTCTTTTGGTGGATGATTACACTATGGTGTGTTTAAATAATCTGTAATATGTTAAATTTGTTCATGTTGCTCAACTTTTTCTGCAAAATTTAGTTTTAACCTTTCATCTATGTTATCTCTAAACACTGTACAAAATATTGCTTGGTCTTTTAAAAAAAATTTAACTTTTTAAATTACGTACAATCTTGCTAAAGCCTGATTTTTGTTATTAGGAAAATGCTGATTTCTTTTTTAAAATGGTAAAACCCAACTTGAAATTTAACCTGTAATTGTTCTTTGTAATGTTTTTTCAACCTTATTCTTCCACTTCAAATCTTCTACACTTTCACAGACTTGCTCAGGATTCTTTTAGAAAATTCTCTTGAGCAAGTATTTTCAAGCAAGATATCAGTCTCTTGTTGTAATTGGGTTTATGACATCTTAAACTGCATGAAGCTGGTAACCATCTGGTGGTCGAACCTGTAAAGCCCAATCTCAAAGTGAATATTTAAACTGCAAGGGTAAAGGGATAGTTTATATATGACTTCCACTACTTCAATGGGTTTACAATTTACTCTGGTTCATGTCCCTATTAAGTAATCCAATTTTTGATTTCTATGCAAGTGAAGGCGACATGATTCCAAGTGATTCCAATCCATTTATTATCTTTGATAGATGATCTTGTTGCACTTCCATTTTAAAGGGCCAATTTACTTTGCAAGTATATAATGGGTATTTATGGTTTTCAGATGTTTCCTCATCTCACCTAGTCATAGATTTCTAGATTATTTAAACTGTAAATGTTTTTATTTTATGTTGTCCATACATGTTAGTAATATCTATATCTTTCTGAGGTTTCATATATGAACATACCTAGTCTGGGCAGCTTAAATTAAATCCCCATAAACAGCTGATGAATTATGTATCTAGACCCAGTGTATGTCCTTTTAAGTCAATTTTTTTGGCCAGTGTATCTGTGTACCTTTAAGCTTTATTTAACTGGCATCCTGGGCAGGATAGAATAGCTGTGTTTAATTACATTACGTTTGTCTGAAAGGTTGTTTGTTTCGAGAGCTTGTGGGTCCCTGATTCTTTGTGACTTCTACTTTTCTTATCTTTATTTTCCTTAAATTCACAGTGAGTGCTGCTCTTTCTTTGTTAAACTGGTACTTTTTCTCTATGTCTTTTTCCTTAGCAGAAATGTTTAAAGTGCTTATACATTTTTTTCAAGCATTTCTGTGTCTTTTTACAAATTACTCTAAAATGATTTGATCTGAGGCACTTAAAGCATAATTTATTTGTCCTTTAATGACTTTGTTATTTCATCTTTGGCTTTGTTTTCTAGGATTTTAACATTTAAGTATTATATGTATGATGATCCTTTTACAAAATGCAAAACTGACGATTTATTGTTATTTAAGTATATCTACTATTACTACTCGCTAATTCCTTTTATTGTCATTATTATATTCCATTTATTGATTATTATTATTATTTATATATATTATATGATATTATTCATTATTATATATTATTATTTCCTATGGTCATTAGATTATTTTCTTTTGTAAAAGTGACTTACCTGTTTGTTCAGCTTTTGTTGATAATTTGGTTTGTTTGGGTTTTGTACCAATGTTGGGGCGCATGTTCTTCCCACACAAAGGTGTATCATGATACGAGCGGCTTAGGGCTTGCTTTTCACTACAACCCAAAGCGGTTGTTAAATGTACTCGAAAATTTACCTGGTGATTTTTATTTTCTTATACATACTATCAACTTTATCTCCACTTATCACGTTGTTGTAGGGAAGTTTTTTTAACTATCTATAAATAGCATGACCAGTAGTAATCAATTCATTGCAATGGAGTAATATTTTTTCAGTTGCAATTAGGTAGCTATCTAACACAGAAGAAAAGTCTGCCATAGCTTACCATTCCTCATTGCTTGATTTCATTCCATGTCTTCGTAACATGTTTCAAATCTGTATTTGCATAATTGTTCATTTCCATACTGTTTAATGCTGCTAGTTTTCTACTTGCCCTTTTTATAACTTATGTTGTTTTCCATCTCAATGCATGACAACTTTTACTATGTTTCTGTGTTAAGCCTTCTGTTATACTTAATTAAATAGGGAAAGCCTATTCATTGCATTCTCTCACATTTCCTCTATATTAGTTTAAAAACTAGTCAATAAAATCGTTTAAATTTACGTCGGATCTTTTCCAGTAGATCATATTTCAGGTTCTGTTGGAAGAGGGTTCGTTAATACCCTTCTAATTTTTTGTTTTAAAAATTTCTAACTAATTTTAAACCAAGATTAGGTATGTACCTATACTTTTTATTTTAGTTCCTTAAATAATTATAGTTTTTATTTCATTTTTTACAGAATATCGCTAATTACTAACCACTCCGATTCGGATTTTGTTCAAATTTGTTATAGAGACTCTCCTGCTCTAATGTTTTTATATGAAGAACTATGTTGGT
>JABUQX010050595.1:0-17152 GCA_015478945.1 Trachelipus rathkii
TAGTACACACTCTATTGCAGTCGTCCAGCTCAGAGAATCTTGTAAGGTATAATAAAATGAGGCTAGTGATTATACAGGAGCCTCACTAAACAAAACACCACAACCGTGTGTACGCCACATGGTACGTAAGGCGTCTAATACCACAACATCACAACATAGGTGAACTCAGTGGAATATAAGCTAGCTTAGTGACTTTTTGTATTGGCTGATCGTCTCTACTTGGATACTAATGTATTTCAGACTAATTTCATAGCTATATACACTAGCCTAACTTAAGTAACAAAGTTTTAGAACTTAGATATAATGGACAACAGTAATCATGTGTTAATCCATAGGAATAGTAGCTACTGCCGTTATTCAACGTATAATTTAATAATGAGTGTAAATGATGCGATGTATGGTGTGATTATTCATATTTTAGTGGAATGACAGTGTATAGGAAGATAAGAGGGATACATTGGGATCCAATAGTCCGTGGCACATGGTGATTCGATGTATCAGTCAATTGCTATACTCGATTCGGGAAGAGCTATAAAGACCTCATCATGAAGTGTGTGTGAATAGCTGTCCATTAAACCATGCTTCGTGTATACCTAAACCTGACATTGAGAAAATCGACAATAATATTGATATGCATCTCGTAGATATCAGAATTAGAATAAGGAGTAATTAAATAGGAAAAAGAGGGAGGGTCGCACCTTGCTCGTGCAGGTGGGAGAACTAGTCTATGGTACATAAGCTTTTGACTGGGATGAGGGGGGGCTCACTCTGTGGTGATGGAGACATCCTAGACGTGTATTTGGAGAAGATTGAGCGCAGATACGAATTATGTGGTAATACAGCGGGGTAAAGTAACACTTTACTTATAAATAATAATTAAAGAAAGAATCATTTGTCTATTGCTAGATGCGGGTGTCTGGGATAAACTCACAGAAGCATAATACAATAATCTATTGGATGATTTCAAAGACTTACAAAATTGAAGATGAAGAAAAAAGTCGGAATCGAATAAACAATTATTTAATTAAAAGATCAATAGTGTACATAATAAATAGACACGTCGCTGAAAAGAGTTGCTCTTGGTAACTTATTCTTGGCGTCATTTTGGAGTCAAAAATACATCGAATTTACACTTGAATATAATGATCAATAAGAACTTATTAAATTAAGAGGTTCATTATTATAGGCTTTGAATCCAGAAATTCTAAGAACGTACACACCCAGTTTTTACTATTAACATACAAACGTTAAATAAACAACAATATTAATAAACTTCTTATTGCAATAAAGTAACGTTGTAACATTTTGTGACAGAGTTACAGAGTTAGATCAGTATTAAGAGTTTTGGAAATGGAATTAGGAATTTAGAAAGAGTATAGCCATTCAGGAAATGGTTGTTAACAATGATTATGGAACTAGTAAGAGTATGGTTTGAGAAGGATTGTGGGAATATGATTAGATACCTAGTAGAGTATAGTCAGGGAGAGGCTACTGTAAAGGATTAGAAGCCTTTTAACTGATACATTAGTCAGGAAAGGGCAGATGACCGGCCATAAGGGCAGTTCCGCCAACTACTCAATTTAGATTAGAACTAGAGGGAATTGTGCCATAGGTCCTCTTTACTCCAAGCACCCAATCTTTCGTGAGACGACTATGTACATACTGGTATCATGGAAGGGACAGTTTGTGGAAGAACCTGATTGAACCATCAGGGTTGTATCCCCACGGTAGTTCGGCATTGCCCATTTAGTGATACCGACAGTCTGGCAGGGCTGCCCCCGTATTTTGTTGTCGATTATCGAGATAAAAGAGTGTGGTTTATATGAGATGCGGATGGCGTGGGTTATCCCATAACCTCTAATTAAAGATACAGGTGGAACTCATAGGGCGATCTGGTTAAATCCAGTTTACTTGTGTCCGAGGTTTACTCGATCGGCTTTTATCAGACTTTGGTTGGAGCGGGGTGTGAGGAGAGTTAGTACCACCGTTGATACTTCAGCTGATGTTTAGAACCCTATGAAGATGTACAGACGGATGCGCGTTTGGCAGCCCGAGTTCTGTCCAATGGGGGGCCGATATGACTTATTATCGAACAGCTGTGGGTCTCAGGCATGAGTAAATTTTGGAAGTCTGTTTTTGAATGTTAAGTGGATTGCTTAGCTCTCAACGATCTTGCTTCCGGTTCTCCATATATTGCCGGCAAAGTATAACATAATAATACTCTCAGTCATGTTACCTTCTCATTATAATATGGGCACTATCAGAGTTTTTGTGGGATGCACTGAGGACATTCACTTACAGAAGTTAAATTGGAGAAATATGCAATTTTTTCAAGTAAAGACGAAATAGTCTTTTTTAGGATACCTCTGATTTTTCTGGTCAAGGGGTACAGTAGACCGCAGAGAAGCTCAAAAAAATTTGCTCGGTTAGGACTCACCTGTCAGTGTACCAGAGGTACGCTCCATACTTGGTTCTTCGGCTTTTTTAGAACTCTTATGCCCGATTTATTATTTTCCCCCTAAACTTCTCTAAACCCAAACTAACTGTAAGATTAAAACAAGATTTGTTTCTGGGTTGTGAGGAAACTAAGCCAAATGTTATTATTCGGCACGCTAAAAGAGGCTTAGTGGGGGTTAGCAAGACCAATCGTGACAACTAATCCACGATTTCACACACAAGAATTCTATAGTAGTAATACTAATGGACATTAAACTATTTGACGGGAATTATCTGAATAATTGTTAATGAAAAGGGAGAGAAGAATTACCTTTAGCTTTTGCTAAGCAGATACATTGATCACAAAGAGAAAAGATATTTACAGACGGGCCCTACGCGAGATGTGAATGTTTGGGAATCACATCGGTGGTGTGGGCGCGTTGAGGAAGGGTTTTAAGAGAAACTTAAAATATGGATATAAGATAAAAGTGAAAACCTGAATAGTTCGAGAGCAGATAGCAATATGGTCTCGTAAGAAGATATCCAAACGGCTAGAGATTACCAGACTAGGATTGGTCTTTAAACATGAATCAGAATTGCTTAATTGCAAACCTTTGGGAACATCATAAAAGGTAGACGAACTCAGCTTGCAGACTTCTTATCCAGGTACATCCCTGATACAGTAGAAATAGATGATGAAGAGATAAGAGCAGAACAAACGCACGCAAAAGAAAAACTAAGTATGATAGAGCACCATGGTCCTAGAGCAAACTCATAGTATGGGTTCTTAACCTTAAGAAATTTATGATTACTCAAACCATATAATCATGTATGAAGGGGACAGATATTCGATAAAGGTAAGTTTGAATAGGTAAAAGGATAAAAATGACAGATTGAAAATATTCGAAAAAGCTTGACTGCACAACTGATTTCCAAGAGCACAAGAGAGCATCGATATGAGGTTGCATATGGGCAAGATGTGGAAGAGTATTACCAGAAAGTTTAAATTTCTTTTAAAGCCGATGGATTCACCATAAAGATAAAGAAAAACTATAAGATTGGTTACCCAATATCTTGATAGATATAGCCATTGATATGACTCATTCAATACAAGGTCATAGCGGGTCAGAAGAACTTGCTAGGAAAACTAAGAAAGGAGCCATATTCATTATATCAATATTAGAAAGTAGTTCGCAAGATTTTTGTAAAGCTGTCATACAATGGTCCATTGAAGCGAAAGGGTTTCTAAGCCTTAAAAGGCAATCAATAAAAACATATCCTTTTAGGCGGATAAGCCAGATTCCCAAACGATTGCTATGAATATACATGGGTCCAATTAACAGACTACACTCGAAAGGGAATAAATACTATACTTTCTGCGTCTTTAAGGATCAATTACAAGCCTATGTTAGAATTAGCAGCCATTAAGATCGAGAGATAGTGATTAAGATTGTAGATGTTTTTATTGATAGGAATAGTAGTCATGCACACACCGGCAGTATTACAATACGTGTCTTGATATAGTGGGGATTTGAAGCTTCTGTAGGCAAACTGACATAGAAAGGTGTATGCAGAAAGTTTAAGATTAAAAGGTAGAAATAAGTAGCTACCACGCCAATAGCAATGGGTTGGTCGAAACAAACGCAAATATAGCGAATTTTCTGAGATGTTACGTAAAAGAGATAATAGCGCGATTGGGTTCAGATACTTACCTTTGGGGCACCAAGCAGGCTATAAATAATACATAACGGTAGCATTACAAACAGATTCCACATTTCCTGCTCTATGGTTACACTAAGAGGATGCGTCAGATTTACTCTGATATTTGCTTAATAAAACCCTAAAGATCCTAAACCTATAAAGGAGGATTAAAAGATAGAAAAATTATATGAAAAAGAATTAAGAAATAAGAAAGAAAGAAGCAAGAGTAACATTAGAAAATGAAGTTAAAAAGTATTGCCAACTCAGCAGCAGACAAATAAGGCAAAATGATAGACCAATAAAGATAGGAGATTTGGTGTACACTCAGAAAATCAAATCACCACACCTATCACCTAAACTGTATTCCGAAAGTGGGCAGATAGGTCTTTCAGAATTGTGAACGCTCTCACGCGCGATGAATTTGAAAATAGTAAATCATATCTCCTAAGAGATCGCTACAACAGGCACAGATATATGAGTAAGCAGTTACATGTTGCATAACATTTTAATAGTAAGGCTCGAAGCGATCGGAAATGATGCAGAATAATTTGAATAGAGAACCCGATTAATAAAATATATCTCTCAGGACACAAGACTAGAAATCTAACGTTAAACTTTAAAGAGAATAAAGGATAAACTAATTCCTGATAAATAAAAAGGGGCTCTAAAAATAAATCCGAAAATGAGATGAACTATGAAGGGGTTGAAACATTGATCATCTGATAGGATCGCCTGATACGAAAATGCTCTCATTAGTATACTGAGGATCGGTAAATATTTAATTTATAATACAGAGCATCGCATGGTCATAAACTCAAACGGACAGGGTTGAGGCATTAACAACCAGTTGTAAGAATCGCAGCCTCAAAAGGGTACTGAGCCATACATACCTCAAGTGTAGTGGGAGCGGTGGTACAAAAACACATCAAGAGCTGTGAGACCTGAAAAATAGTATGCGATAACCAGTAGGCAGAAGCACAAAGCACAGGGAGAAAAGTGAGATAAAAACAAGCTACATTGATACCTTAGAGTGATTCGAAGATTAATTCGGAAGAAAACAGAAGAATATGTCCAGGGGTAACGCTGGAACAAGCCTGAAGCTATATACCAGTAGAGACAACCGGTACGGAATGAACCTACTCGACAGAACATAGAGGGTGAGGTGATATAGGAAGGACTTGTGTGTTCCATAGTATATGATCGTGGAAACTCAAAGTGGCCATAGTTATTACGTGTATTCTGCAAATTGAATAAAGGATAGATCAGTCGCTATGTTGTCAGTCGATGCTGAGACACGAATGTGTCAACATCATCAGTTGCAGACTAACCGATGATGATGTGTAAATTCTACAGCAGCAGACGATGATTGCCCATGAAAAAAGAATCCAGGGTCTGACTTCGATAGAGTAAGACCTGACGTGCTCGATGAGTGTGTAGTTGTGCTTGCGCGAAAAGTGGTCATGAGTCTCAGATAAGACTGATTAGAGATAAGAGTTCAGGCTATTTAGTCGATAAACAAGAAAAGTTAAAAGTGTAGCTCATTACTATCTCTATCGCTAAAAGTGAGATATAGGAACAGTCAGGCGTGTGTAAAAGAAAGATGGTTCGAAGAGGTGTGTTTAGTTTCTCGTATAGCCTGAGATATTGCCGTTTACATAAAGTTTTTTCTGGTGTAATATAAAGGCCTTTTACAATATAGTGGAGAGTAGTGATTGGATTTTATTGATTTGTTGTCTCTATTATATAACTATATCGCTTGTTGGGTGTCTTGTCAAATAGAGTTCCGTACACTACGTAGTAGGTTTAATATGGGTAACAAATATACCTGACTTTATAGGACAATTGGTTCCTGATGTCATTAAGTAAATTTCTATGGATCATTTTCAAGCAACTGAGTTGTTTGGTCAATACACTCTACCATACAGGTCTAAAGCGTAGTTTACAGAACTGTATCATATTTTTTGTGTGTGTCGTAGTGTGGTTTAACATGCATTCTCTTAGTTATATGATTGCGCATGTGGAGTGTAACTTTACTACGCAAGATAGATTTTGTCGGATCTTGCTGGCTCTCCGGAACAATTGAGCAGATACTGACGTACTCGTCACTGACAGCTCTAGGTACTAGGAAGAGAAAGCTTTGTGGAACGAGAATGGCGTAAGGGTAGGAAGCGCCATCGAGATGAAGGTCTATGAAAACAGAATTTGCATACTCAGATGCATCGCGAACTGACTTATTACTAGGAAATAGGGAGTGGTCCCTAATCACGGGGGTCGTGTTCGCTTATTACCAATTCGCACAATCACTACAAGAACTTGTCCATTTCTGGATAAAGATATTTCGGTCACGAAACTAAATTGCACTGGTTTGAGGATAACCGAGTGCCAATACAGCTATATTCGCAGATGGAGTAGCGTGTACTGTTATAGATTCTGGGTTTTTGATGCATGGGAATGTCTTTGAATCAATCTCTAGGGAAGGCATTAACAAATGAGTGTGGAGAAGTGAGTTCCACCAGACAAATTCAAAGCCACATTTTAGTGATAACTAGACATTTGGGAGGGAGGGTTTTCCGAGCAATAGCTAGTACTACGGTCTGTTAGAATGAATTTGACTGTACAGGCGAATATAACGGACATTAATAGCGAAGAATCTGGCTAGAAGAGTTGTTAGCTATATGTGGTGAACGCAGGAAACAACCTTAAGTAAGATGTTTTACGAGACGTGGAAGAATGTTGAAAGAATAAAGAGGGTAATAGGGGTGGTTAGAGCTTGAATGCCACACAAAAGTTCCATGGAGGGGTGAATTAATACGAGAATAATTTAGGTGGTGATTCTCATCTACGATTAAGTGAGGTTTAACACTAAGACTATATTGTAAATCTGGCGAATTCATACTCTACTCACATTGCTGAGTGATTGTCAAAGAACTATATTTTCGGTGGGTTTTCATATACATATATTAGGGCATATTAATCACATTAATAAAAAAAAAGTAGGAACATTTCCGCTGGGACATTTCAGGAAAAATAAATGACAGAGAGGGCCAACAACAACTTTTAGAGGTTTTGCAACTATATTCTTTTAATTTTGGCCCTATTCCTTTCGGGACAAATTACCAAAGGAATATTTAGAGTTCAAGCTTATTTTGCGCGAGAGAATTTGGCTATATCGAGTAAGAAAACTAGTAACGGCTATGTAGGGTAGAGTTTTAGTGTTGTGCTTTTACTCAGAGGTGATTAAATATGGAGAGAAAATACGAGCTGTTTGAAGGGAACAGTTCATACTGATCGGGAGTATATAATAGACGATCTTTTTAAGGCGACATATTTTTTGGAATAAAGAGTAAGTTATATACGAGAGTACACAAAGAACGTAATACGCCGGGGTGCGAGTCAGAGGGTGTATTCCTCTCGGGCGCAGCGTACTTTATAATAATATTAAATTGGGGTTGGGTTCAAACGCTTATATGAGGGGGGGTCGTTGTGAGAGTGAAAGTAGTACGGGGAAACAAGGTGTAAGCGGGTAGACTGGGCGATAGAATATTAGTAAATGGGCAGTTGAATTGGGTGCCATCTCGTAGAGAATTAGTGTTTTGTGGGCACCTAATGTTGTGTCACACAGCATATGGTACCTTCGATCGTGTTTGTATATATCGGCTCTATCTGAAGTTTAACTACATATGGTCTTAACAATGAGCGAAACAGATGTATTGAAGCTGAGGAGGAAACTGTACAGCTGTACTTATCAAATTGCTAAGACACCGGTATAGAGGTGATCTTAACATTGAGATTTATTGGTTCTAGGCGTGTCTTATGTGTTAGAAGGGAGTTATAACAGTGTAAAAAGTTATTCAACTATTCTTTTAGTCGATACAAGGTTATATAGGAAAAACGATTTCCTTTATATCTACGATCGCACTATTTCCTTTTGAATACAATTACCAAGTGGCGTTTGGCACTAGCATGGCGGAGGAGAGAATTACAGCGACACTAGAATGTCAAACACTGAGAGTTTTCTCAATAAGATAGGGAGGACCTTTAACGTCAATTGCAGATAGAATAGTTTGAGATCTAAATACATGTGGTTATGATAGACAACCTACCATAAATCTCAATTATTTTAATTTTTTTTTTGAGGAACTTTTAATATCAATTATGGGTAACAATAAATAACTTTATTATATTTAATTTGATATAATTTATTATATTTTTAAAATTTCTTTTGAAGTGTCATCTTAATTTATGTTTATTGTACTTTTGATACTTATATTGCCTAAAATTATTTATGAATTTTTATTATTAATCTCCATTATATTAATTCATACAGTATTTTACTTAATTTATTCTATCTTTCTTTATATTTTCCTTTGCCCTCATAATCATTAATAATCTTTAATAATATATTTACACTCTTTTTAAAGATTGTTTTAATTCATCACTCTATAAATTCTTTAACATTAGAATTTTTTTAGTCTTTTAATTGTTTCTCAATAAAACTTTTTTCTTTTTGAGAATAAATTTATTTTTTGAGAATTTTTTATATTTTTCAATAATTTTTCCTATTTTATCAATTTTTTTGTTATTTAATATTCTATTATTTTTATTTACATTCTTTTTTATTCAGATAATATTTGTAACTAAAAGTTATCCGGAACGCTTTATAGCTATTTCCATTTTTTGGTAACTAATAGTAGTGTCAAATTTCTTCTTAACACTTAATCCATTTTAGTTCATATATAATCCACTTATTGCAATATATTTATTCTCAATTCTTTATTTTATTCTCATTAGAAGAAAATTTATAAACTCCAGATTTTCATTATTTTACAAAACATTACTATTTCTTTTAAAATCTTTTATATATATTAATCTAGTTAAATATACTCTTTTTTAGTATTTATCTCTGTGTAATTTGACTACTTAGTCCTGAATCATATATTATTATAATTCTTTTCCTTAAGTATTCTACTATATAGGTCTATCAATAATTTATGTTATGGGTTATATATTATCTAAATCTTTAACTTCGTAGTTAGTATTCAATAATTTGTTGCCATAATTGTAAATATATATGCTATATAATATATCTGGGGGTGGTTTACAAGTTAAATTGGGGGAGGGCTAGGGCACTTTGGGATTTTATTGCAAGGAGATTGTCCCTCCAGACGTGACAAAAGGTTTAAGGTGACAAACATGTGGGGTTCTTGCTGTGGTGGCATGCAGGTTTTTCACTGTTACATCCGGGCATTTAATTTGGTCATATCGCAAATTGCATCCGCAAATGATTTGTTTCCATTCAGTTTTTCGGCAATTAATACCATTTACGATACATTTTTGACTGGGCATCAGTTCTTTAAATTGTTATTGGGTCCATTAGTGTGCTTTGTAACTTATCTATAATTTTTGTTATTATGATTATTGCGTGTATATTCTAAAATGAACTCAATGCAGTTTTGTTGTATATTGGGGTTGGACTATATGTTGGTTAACTGTATATAAAATAATGGTTTGTAATATTGACAGTCTATCATGTATGTTTTAATTAAAATTATATTTTTTGTGGTATGTAATTTAGTGAGTCTGTAATTGTTAAATGTGAATATTTTATTTGATTATTATTGGTTATATTTGATTCACTTGATGATCTCGATTATAAAAACATGAGGAAGTTTTGTGGTTTGCTTAGGATTAAGTGATTGTCAATTATTTATTGATATTATTCTGTGCTCTTATTAATATGAATATAATATCAGTACTTGATAAGTGTTTTTAATACTTTGTTTGTACTTGTAGTATATATATGTTTTTTGATTTGTACGATTGACATATTTGTGATTGTTATTGTTTTTAGCTTTAATTTGTAAGCTTGTAATATGATCGTAATAATCTTTGCACACTGGATGTATGGTGGTTGAATGTAGTTGTTGTTTCAGAACTGACTTTATTTGTTGTAATTTTTGTGTTTTTGTTATTAGAATGTTGAAGAGAAATTATATTGTAGGTTATTGATCTAAAATTGGTAATTTCTCGTGTGTAGTGATGACTGGACGAAAGTCTTATTTACGAACCAGTCTAGATTTTGTCTATAGATTTTGTATATAGCTCGGATCAACGCTCTAGAAGAGTATAATATGATTGATTTTGAGTTGGTTAAGAAAATGTTGAAGTGTGATAAATATTAGATCGCGGTTATGACTTAAGTTATAGTTGTAACTAGTTGTATTGTACATTGCTCATTGTGGATATTATTGTTATTGAGTTTTAATACTAGATTGTATTATTAATATTATTTGATTATTTATTATTATTATTATTATTATTATTTTAATTATTACTTTAATTTTAATTTGTAGTTTAAGATTAATTATCATTAATTAGTATTCTTGTTATCCAGCAATAATAATTTTATTATTATTATTATTATATTATTATTATTATTAAATCTATCTTATTATTATTATTGGATGTTGTGATATAAAGTAATATTTAATATTTTTTTTTTAATTATTTATTATTATGATATTTTTATTTTTATTATTTAGATATCTATATTGTGTAATAACTATTCCGAATTTTATGTTCTAACATTATACTATAATTATTTATTTTATTTAACTCTTATTTTCTTATTTAATTTTTTTAATATTATTCCTTTAATTATTTGGTATATTTATTTAAATTACTAATCATTTTTTGTAGTTTAATTTGACTGATTTTGTTATACTTTTCTTAATTTTATTTATTTAATATCTTTTATTTTATTACTTATTATTCATTATATAGGTTATTTGATTATTATTTATTATTTATTATTATTATATTATTTATTATGATTTTATTATATTTATTAATTTAGTTTCTCTCTTTTTTATATATCAAATTGATTTGAAAATTATTATTAAGTGTACATATTATATCTTTAGAATGGTCATAGCCAATAATTTATAGAATAGTTAACCTTTAATTGAGTTAAGCTCTTTTATATTAATAATTATTATGATTCAATGATTCTTAGATATGAGAGATTGCAATATGAAACAAGGTCTATACTATTACCATGGGTATACGGAAGAAAATACGTTCCTGACTGAGAAGCGCTCATTTATTGTCTGTATTTTAATTTAAATTGCTAGTTATTTTAATATTTGAGATAAAATCTTTTAATATTATCTTGCACGGATGAAATATTTTTTCGATTATTGATTGATTATTATTATTATCCTTATTATTATTATTATATTTATTTTATTGGTATTTTATTATTAGATCATTATTAATTTTTTATTTCTTCTTATATTAATTATTTTATTTTATTATTATTATTATTTTTATTATATTATATTATTATTTTATTTTATTATTAATTATTATTTATTTATTATTTATTGTAATTATTGATTACTATTATTATTATTATATTATTATTATTATATATTAATTTCTATTAATTCTTATTATTATTTATCTAATTTTTTATTATTATTATTTATTATTATTATTATTTTATTAATTATTATTTATTATTATTATTCTTTTAATTATTATTATTAATATTTATTATTATTCATTATATTATAATTTAATATGCAATCCAAATCATCATATATCATTGATAATCATCACTCATCTATATAATTCAAAAATCGACTCCCATATCAAACCTCATATACAAATACATCATTATTAATTTAATTATTAATTATTATTATTATTATTAATTTTATTTGTTTCATTATATCTTATTTTTTATTAATTAATATATTATTATAGTAATTATTATTATTAGTATTTTTCATTATCAAATAACTATCTCTCATCATCATCATCATATCATTATATTATATTATATTCTATTATATTATCATTATTTTTATTTATCATTATCTATATCATTTTATTATTGTTATTATATTTATTTATTATTATTATTCTTATTATTTATTTTATTATAATTAATTAATATATTATTATTTTATCATTATTATTAATTTATTAATTATTATAATTATTATTCCTTATTATTTTTATTATTATTTTTTTATATTAAAATAATATAATTATTAATTTACTAATATAATAATAATTAATAATAATAATATTATAATAATATAATAATAAATAATAATTTATATAATATATATTAATAATAATTAATATATAATAATAATCATATTAATATAATAATAATAATATAATAATAATATGATTATAGAATAATAAATTATTATAATAATAATAATAATAATAATAATAATAATAATAATAATAATAATAATAATAATAATAATAATAATAATAATAATAATAATAATAATAATAATAGTATAATATTTAAGAAATTTTTGTATGTGTTATAGAATTTTAATTTTATAAATCAATGTATATTCATTAATATATAATATAGTACACAAAGACAATAATTGAAAAAAATTGTGCCTAGAGACTGTTCTTCTGGAAACAGCTAGATTACAGAATTTTCGAACAGAAGAAAGATGTTGGTCAATAAAGGATATGCTTATTATTCGTCGTGAAATTCTGCACGGCCTCAGAACCTGACGGGAACTTTGATAAACAAATTCTAAATTCTGATAAAGGGAAACATTTTACACGATAGAACCGGTTGGAGGAACATGTAGGTTGCCCTAACAGACGACCTCTATTTCTGAGAGAAGTAGTGAAGCGAATTGAAGTGATTAGGATAATTAGATGATACTTATACTCCAAAAACCTTTCATAGACCCTACTTTCTCGTATGTTCATTCATTACTCATTAGTATAATAAAGTTAGGAAGTTTATTTTTTTGAGTACTGACTGTAATTTAATGATGTAGCCTAGTACAAAAGAGTAATGTTTGGAAAATTTAAATTAGAACAAATGTAATGAGGCTACTTGTAATTTGTTTGTCAATACTTATAGAACTGTATAGCAAAACGATAAATCTTAGATCTCATTCGATAAATAAATATTACAACGCAGTCAAAACTCTCAAAACGTTTACGCAAGCAGGTCAGCATAAACAAAATCAAGGGCGTGTCCAAGGTTAAAGTGTGAAATTTACATATATTGAAACCTTTAGTAAATATATATATAGTATATTAATATATATATATATATATAATATATATATATATTAATATATATTATTATATATATTAATATATTATAATATATTATATATAATATTAATATATATATATTAATATATATTATGGTAACTAACATTTTGTCTACCTTTGAATAATTCGATATGTCCGAAAATAAGTCGATAATATCGAGATTCTTGGATATATCGATATATATATTATATATATTTTTAATTTAATATAATATATATATATAGTTATATATAATATATAATATTAATTAGTATTATAGTATACTATAATTATATATAATATAGTGTTAGTATTATATATAGTTATAGTATATCATTATGTATATGTTTGAGTAGTTAGTATGATAGGTTGTATGACTGTAAGTATATAGTTAGTTCTATGGAATGAGTTAGATTAAATCTAAAATGTCCAAAAGTGGTTTTTTTTGGAGATTATAAAGTACGGAATAGATATTGTTGGGGTCCCGAATAATGTCCCAAAAGGTTTACTCAAGACTTTTGGGGATATTATTGTTTTTGTGGGGTATATCATTGATACGAAATACCGCACGGACGGTAATTTCGCCCCGATTGTCGGAGATCGGGGTCTCTCGTTCGGCTCTAGGTGGACTAAGGGGGGGGACGTATATCCGCTCCCCTCTCCTGGGGATGGTCATTCCGGAACCCCCGTCTTTTTTGGTCTTTGGGTGTTCGCGGGGGTTCCTCGAACCATCCCCTCCGGGGTTATGTAAACGTCCCCCCCTTCCGTCCCTCATCGGTCCGCGTTAGCCCACAAAAAAGGGTTTAATTATAAACGTCCATGTTTTAAGGGGCCCTTGTTCGACCTTCTCAGCCGTGTACCGTTTAAGGAAAGAGTAAAGCCACTATATATATAAACTTTAACCTGATCCCACTGTACGTTGATACCGTAAAATCTAGCCCTAATAACTTGTGTTACTATAGCAGGGTTTTAGTAAACAGGAGATGTCACAACACGACGGGGCCCATAGGGCCGTGCATGCGGCCCATCAAGCTTTCCCATGCTGGCCAGCCCCATGACAGTTTAATAAAATATGTTCAAGAATAATTTTTAATCGAACCTTGTATCAAATTATTAATCTAAGTTAAATATTATTATATTATAATTATATAATATATATATAGTATTATATATATTACTATATTATATTAATTATATATATACTTATATATATATAATATATATATCTATATATATATATATATAATATATTATATTAATATATATAGAAATAATTATATATATATAGTAGTTATGATCACATATTAGTTTCTATAATATAATTATATATATATATATATATATAATAACGTATATATATTATATATTATATAGTATATATATATATCTAATAATATTGTATATATCATATATATATATATATATATAGTCAATATATATATATATTGTGGCGGCCCACGTGACTGTTTTGTAGTTCAGTGGCAAGATCCACAGTAATTATTGAGTATTGACACCGCCTGGTTTAGTAGATCGCCCTAAATATATAAAGCACGATATTATTGGGATCTATACTAAATAATGTAAATCAGTAGGTCTTAACCTGCTACAATTTAAATTTGATCATTTGGACCCTAACAAAATTAAAGAAATGTTTTAAAACATCAGCTATATAAACATATATATATCATAGTATAACTATATATATATATATTATATAATAGTATATAATATATATATATATATTATATATAATATATATATATATATATATATATTAGTATAAAGTTATTCAAGAAATATTTAAGGATATTAATGATATAACACATACTTCTTACCTCTAAAATTACATATTGACATTTTGCCAGAGAATTTTATGGTAATATTATGATTGATATCCAGTATATTTGTCAAACTTAAGAAATACTCAGCAGTTTATTATTTTAACTTCAAATAATTATAAAATATCCTAGTTTTAAATTCATTTCCTCTAACACCCTTCCTACTTTCTAAACTAGTTTCAAACATTACTGGATATTATAATAGTCCAGACTAGTGGGCTGCCTTTATATCTGTCTAGTTGTTTTTAATATAAATTAAATTTGGATCAATGAAGTATATTCACAAAATAAGAAATATTATTTTTAATAGTCGATATCGGAAATCTAAAATAATTGCAATTCGAATAGGGACAGTAATCTATTCAGTTATATGCCTATACTATAATTTATAATAAATACTATATATATATTATATATATTATATATAATATTATTATATATAGTAATTATATATATATATATATATTTAATATTTATAAATATATATATATATATATATTATTAAATGTTCTCAGCACGATATTTATGTATAAATTATATAATATATTTATATAGCAGTTTTTTTTTATTAGTATATAGTATATATATATATATATATATATATATATATGTATATATAAGTATATAACCTATATATATATATTAGTATATATATATATATATATATATTGTAGCCGACGGGCCATCCAATTATGTAGCAGGACGGCTACCACCTTCGTGCCTCGGATCTGGATAACGGAGGTTCAACACACCACAGTTTTCTCGGACTACCGTGCCACTGTGTAACGACAAGGATTCAAGTCTCTAGCGGGGATCCAGAAAAGACAAAAGAAGCATTCGATTCATTACTAGTAAGTTGCACACTACAGACGTCGAGTGGTAGGTAGTATTATATATATTAGTTATTTAGAATAATAAATAAAAAGTATAAGAAATAGATGTATTATATATATATAAATCAATGTTCTTTATTTGTTAGTTTGATCTTAGAAAATATTAAATATATATACTTTTATAGTTAAATAATATAATTATAATGATAGTATATATAATATATTTATATATATTAGTACAGTAATAGTACAGAAAAAATAAAGTATATATTTATCGATCAATATGTCGGTTTAAATATATATATTAATATGTGATATATATATATATATGAGTAATATTATATAATACTATGTATTTATTTATAGTAAATATATTATATATATACCAAGATATCTAAATCCTAACTGTATCTATCTAAACCTATCTAATATATACATCCAAAATGTCATCTTATAAAAAAATTAACGACCCGCAATTCTAAAATACACGTTATAGTTTATCGTAAATCACAAACTAGCCACTGAAAAAGTATTTAACTAAGGGTATCCTTGATTTAAATTTACTTATAAAAAGAGTCAATGTGTTCTCGCTTAAAATGGACTGGATAATACAAATAACTTTTGGTGAAAAACCTGAATTGTATACACGCATACTTTTGCAATGTGTAAGTTCTTTTTGCAGATCTCCAAACTCATGACCAAAGAACGAAACGGTTCCAATAAGTGGTGTTTCCACTACCTCCTGATAATGTAGTGAGATGCGTTGCTAACGGAGGCCCCGCTGTCAACTCCCGGTGGATTAATGCAGTGCTACAACTGCACCCTCAAACCTCTTCTGTAGGTGAGTGCACAGAGGCCACTCCTCACACGGCTCCCCTGGGTTTCGTACTGATCCACAACAACCAGGTTTTGTACCCGGGCGTCTCCCACACTGAGTTTCGTACACGGGGTTTCCATACTTGGCCTCCATACTGGGTTGTCTCACACCGGGCCTCGCATAATTTGGGTTTCCAACAACCGCCGGCCTCCATACTGGGTCTCCAACAGGTCTCCATACTGGGTTTCCCCACACCAGGTCAAGATACTAGATTTTGTACATGGTCTCCATAACTGGTTTGGCTACACGGTTCCAACACCGGCCTTGAGCTTCTACCACCACAACCGAATATCTTCTAATTGATCAACGACCCTTCGTTGACCGTGCGGGTTGCTCACTCAGACAGCCCTTCACACCCATCGCATCTATGA
>JABUQX010050596.1:0-15000 GCA_015478945.1 Trachelipus rathkii
CCCTGCTTCATTCAAAGTTAATTGGTCTTTTAAAATATTATATAAAGCTATTCCTGATTTACGCACTCTAATAGGTAAGTTCTCCTCTAGGATATTTTTAAATTTATCTTCATTTTTCACTTCAAGTTTTACTTCATTAGGTATATTTGCATCATCGGATATCGGATTACGTAGTGATGCATGTAGATGTAAGTCTTTAAGATCTATCAATTTTTGTATGGCATTTTGGTATAAGATACGTTTTTCATGGATGTTAATGTCTTAATTTAATATCCTGTGCACTTCTTTCTCGTAATTGGTTACCTGATCAACTTTAGGATCATATAAACTGGTAGAGGCTGCTGGAAAGATAATGATTCGTTCACATAATATAAGGATTCTGTTGGTGCAACTGTTGTTGATGTGAAGAGATTGTAATGTTGATGCATTGTGTGGTAATATCTGCGTATATTGGGGTTGTGAATGATGAAACTGTGATTGTGGATTTTGCACAGTGTGTGGCAATAACTGGTCATATAGAGGTTGTGAATGATAAATCTGAGGAACTGAATTCTTGCACAGATGCTGTATTATTATGCTTCATTTTCTCATACTCATTGCTTATGGAATTCTGACAACACGCTACTGCATCATGGGGATCACTTTAGTTATCAGTGGGCTATGCTAACGGAAGAAAATGTGGAGAATACACACGCCTCCTCTCTGTAGTAACTTCTTTTTATTTTTCAGATTTTTATGTTGAGCAAGTTTTTAATGATGTTTCTATAACGACGTAGCTTTTACCTTCTCTGGTCTCTTAAGACATTTCCCTTTTTATGAATTTAAACAGATACATTGAATTAATTTCTCATCCTCCTAATCGGTTACACGTTTTTCAGGTTGGTTTCAGATTTTTATATTTTTTTATAAGAGTATGTAAATACTTGCAGCTAGGCACTCGTATTCAGGGCTGCCAGCCTTCTACAGTTTCTATCTCATGAGGAAGAATGTTTGAATTGTGGAACAGCTTACTCTGTACGTGTTTTGGGTGAAGTTCCACATCAAATAACCTTGAGGGAGGTCAAGTAACCTCTTTATATATGCACTTTTTCGCTCTCTTTCCTTTAGGAGGGAAACATTTGAGTTACGCCAGCCACATTAATTTATTTCATATTATGCACCACCTGCTGTCAAACAACAGTAAATATTGTGTGTTTAAAGAAACACTTCGCATATGCTTTGATGAAAAATATTCTGTGTTATGAAAAACACAGATATTTAGATGGTGAGAATAAACGGTGAACGCCTGCTATTTAAATTGAATTTGTGCAGGCTAAATCATCTAGCCACATAATAATTTTTATGACCATGTATATTGACCAAATGATCTAATATCATATCATATATGCCTTCATAGAAATTGAATAACATCTTTATATATTCAGCTATTTTACCCTGATACTAAACATTATAACATATTATTTTGCAGGATAGCTGCTCCAAAATCTCATTTCCTTTAAAAATATTTAATATGAAAAGGTTTACCCGCCCTGTTGTTGGGCCTGCTACCAGACATGTAGCCATGCTGGAACGTAAATTTCTCCACATCCATACTCGCCAAGAAGTGATTAATGAATAATGAGAATATTGAAAGCAGTAAAGCATTAACTTAAAACTACTAATCAAATTTGAGCAGTGAGCTATTGATTTGTTTTTACTCACTTTAAAATCCAAAAACATGTTTTTAATAAAAATTTCTTACAATTTTTAGTAAAATAAAATGATTATATAGCAGACACTCTGTGTTTTTCTTCTGACATTTATAAAATTTTATAAATAAAAGTATTAAAACAAATATAAAAGAAAGCTTATATTATTGAAATATATAATATAACAGTAAAAGAAACATTAAAGCAAGTAAAACATTAAATTTACATTACTTTAGAATCCTTCAGATTTGTGATTCATAAATAGTTTTTCCTCTCTTAATTTGCCGCTTATTACCCCTGCACTTTAAGGTCTGTGAAATATATGTTTTAAGCAATTTCGTAAGTAAAGTTTATATAACTCAGATATACCAGTGTGTTTTCTTCTTATTCCTACATTATTTCATAAGTAAATGTGTCTCAAATAAAAATAAATCTCTAAAGAAAACATATTAAATATGTGTTGTTTAAGTGCAGTAAAGCAGTAAGTAGTAAAAACAAAACACAATCCCTTGTTTAGAGCAATTAATTGTTTGACTATTGATTTACTGTTTACTTTTAACTTTTCAATCTGTAAGTATATGTTTTTTAACCAAAAAAAGAAATATTTAAGTATGAGTAAAATGGATGACTCACATGGTATATTTGGAGAAAAAGAAATTGCTTTGGATAAGTTACATTGATACTACATAACTATGGAAATAAATATTTATCGTTTGGTAATATTACATATAAGGCTTTATAATTGATTATGTGAAAGGTGTAATGCTTCTGGAACTTTACAGAGTTTCTCGGTGGGGATCACCTGCGGATAGACTTCAGAAACGATTTGCGTTCGCACCACCAGTACATGCAACTCTTTTGAATATATCTTCTCTCATTGTGCTGGAAGTGCTGTTGCTACCAATGAGCATCTGTAACTTCAGTACACCAATCGAATCCTCTTTATTACCACTATAACATAGAATTTGAAACACCAATAGTAGTTCTATTCTATGATCAGGCCAGGTTGAAAAAAACACAGAAAAAGTGTGTTAGTTTGCTCTCTTGGCACTCACACTTGGCACTATGTGGCACTCACCCACGGCACTTTATGTGTCCTCAACGGCACTTCATCTAACACACCTATAGGGATCAGCACTATACTACTATTATGAGTGTCTTTGGGGGACACCCTAGACACTCTTACGATGGGAACCATCAAAAATATAATGAGACATCAACAAATCTGAGTCTGTCAGGAAGTGGTTTTATCAATGATTTCAGGCTCCACATCAGCTTTAAGAGAGCGCTCGCTCAAAGGCTGAAGCCCATAGCTAAATTTTTATCGGGCATTTGAGTATATCAAGGGGACAGAGACTACTCCAGTTACATTCATCAAGGCTGATCATAAGAAGTTTGACGCCTCAAGATTTTGACATCAGCACGAGAAGCAGCCATTTGAGGCAGTAAGAGGAATATCAGAGGAAGCACTGATCTAGAATAGAGAACAGTGAGGATAATAATAATGGGTGGCGCAATGTGCATGTAATATTAGCATGTGTTGTGTGTGTATGTGTTGTGTGTAGTGTAAATTCTTGGTATCATGGGTGAGTGCAGAGTGGCATCTATGGGGTGGAGTGCCAGTATTGGCTGTCTCGGGTGGTGTAAGTGTCTATCAGTTGGGTCAGCATGTGTGTGTAGCAGAGTGTCACTTGGGCTGTTGTAGTAATGTGGTATCAGTTGTGTGTGTGGGTATGTAGTTGTGTGGGTAGTTGCTTGGGAGGTGTGGTGTGGATGAATAAAATGAACTCAAGTGGGTAATTGAAGACATATGATCAGGGGTGGACAAATGCCATGACCTCAAATTAGGACGATTTTACTGGCGGGCAGCGACGGTACCTATATGTGACTCCGATTTAATCCCATACCCATCCCCCACACTGCCATGAAGGTCTAATGTCACGTAAATGTAATATCCGTACCCGAAATATCATTTTTAAATACCATAAAGGGTCAAAAGCTTTAAAGGGGCCAAACTAAAGAGGGGGAGACATACGACGATTTTGCTATGGCAGTCACGGCACCTTCTTCACGAGAAGAGTGCTAAAATTTGACTCAGGAAACAACAGTGCCAAATAATCGTACAGTATCAATCTTAAAAATATCGATATTTTGCCGATATTTGGGCCTGCAGCTCCATTGACGCATTTTACCCTCTCGTCTAGGTATGTTATGAGTATATTTTAAATATTTGTACTTTCAGTTCACTAAGATATTTATTTATTGTTTTATTATTGTTTTAATAATAATACAATAATAATAATAATAATAATAATAATAATAATAATAATAATAATAATATAGCAATATAATAATAATAATAATGTATAATAATATATGTAGCGTAATAATATAATTACTTTTTCCTAACATAACGAACATCCTTCAAATTCAGAATACGGTTAAAAACATCTATCTATACATTCGTTCCCATAACTGGAATGTCTCTAAGTATTAAGTTGATCCCAGGAACTACTTAACTGATACTTCAAATGATGATTAGGCGGTGGTCCCAGATGTTGCCAAGACGCTCCTAAATGATCCGGGACGAGATAGATGATCATAGAAATGTTAGGGTGACCATAAATGAAGATGCATGCTATATGAGATGATAGATAGAAGAGATTGGTAGCGGAAGGAACATAAAAAGAAAATGTTAGTCATTATGAAAAGGTAATCTTTGATAGCAGGAGAACCAACTTCCATCATTTCCTTTATGATTTAGCACTGGGATCATATCTTATTACAGGAAGGTTTTGCCAGGCTCAGTTTACATCAAGTGCATTTTTAAGAAGACCCTGTTGAAGGTAATCTCTGCCATTTTATAAAAGCCTCCACGGAAGTGAGTCATATGTGTTGGAAAACAGAAATAGGTGACCATTTAAAAAATAAAGATGAATATTTGAAGCTTGGAAGCAAACAATATTGTAAAAGCCAGCTGAATATTTGGCTAGATATGGTGTTAGCCAACACTGATCATTTAATAGAAAATTTCAACAGATTTAAATGTGAAATATACAATCTATATATATTATACTATTTACTTATACTTTTGTAAATTATAAAATGATAAGGAAGACTCTATTGACATGACTGAAAACATTTAAGATATATGATGCTCAAGGAAAGAATTATTTAAAGTTAAAGCAAATCATTTTTTAAGTGTTTACATTTAACATCGAATCGCTCCATTTCCCCCCATTTTAGAGCTTTATTGGTTTTGAATTCTTCAAACAGCTGGAACCCTAATGTTTCTCCTTTAAAGTTGATGCTGTTGTAAGCTGATCTATGTTATGGAGAGACTGTTTAAGAAAAACAAATTCTCATAAGAAAAGATACTGCGCTTATGTGAAGGAAAGTAATGGCCACCTACTTATGGTAGGTTGAGAAACGACATTTGCTTTGTTTAGAAACCAGTGAATTGTTTGATTAGAAATTGGGGAAAAATTGACTTTACCAATAAGACTCCGCCCCTAACTGCAATAAAGACCCACATAAAGGTCATAAAATATAAGGTATTGGTGAGATTAACGGAAGTAATTGACAAAATATCGATATTTTTTTCCGATAGTCGTTTTTTTTTTTTTTTTTGGGAATTTGGTTTGGATCTAGTGTTCGTTCATGTGTCTACCAAGCCGACTGGCTTTGTTTGAAGTAGCAACAACAGTTTGGGTAGCGATGCCACTCAAGCCTGTCAGCTTGGTTAGACAATGATATGCGAACGAGGCACGACACCACTCTTATATATATATATATATATATATATATACCATACTTTATATACATATATATACCACATATATTTACTACCTCCTATATATATACTCTTATATTTTGCTATTATATATACATATATATACTATAACATATATATAACATATATATATATATATATATATATACTATATACTATTACTCTTTATAATATATATATATACTATATATATCTTATCTTTATATATATCTATAACTGCTCTTAACTGCACCACTACCCTTTTTGCAGTATATACTTATATATATACATACTCTTATGCTATATAGTAAATCTGTATCTACCTAACCACACTTTATCATAACTATAGACTTAGAAGCCGTACAAGGATGACTAGCCCTAGATTTATGAATGTTACTTACTTTAAGCAGAGGCCTAACCTAGATTTATCGTCGTTGCCCAAAAAAATGGAAACCTAACCTTGATTTGTGTGGTTGCCACGAGCACAAACCTAACCCAGATATAATTTGTTTTATGTAAACCTTACGAGATCAGAAAATGAATTAATTACATGGTGAAAACTGAAGAAAGTTTGATTTGTTTGTTTCAAAAGTGTCATACTTTGGGTAAAATTTCCAAAGTTGATAGATAACTCTGCCTTTTTGGTTTTAGTAATCTATCACTTAAATCTTAGTTAGGGTAAATTTGATTAGTGAGAAGGTAAAGAGAAGGGAATAAATGAGTTGATGAAAATATTTGAAAAAGAAATGAAAATTTACCTCTATACCCTTTACATTTTGATTATTAAATTTGATTTACACAAACTACGACTAAATATTTAAAACTTTTGAATTAGAAGTGGCGAGTCCACAATTTGTATAGTGATTTTTTAGTGAAATTTTGTGAAAATGGATACCACATGTAGATAAAATATAAATTTCGCTAAAACTAATAAATAAAAAGATACTGTATATAACCCAGAAAATAGTTTTTAAATCCTAAAATAAAATACTATATCCTAAAATAAAATACTAAAATGAGCAAAATAGAATATGTGGAAGCATATAATAGTTTTTATAATACCCATGAGAGTTGTATGTGTTTATGATAAAGAATTATTTTTAAATCAGATAGGGATACAGAAGATTATTGTTACTGACAGCACAATAATAGAGTCTTCACCAGGCATTGATTATTGAAGGAATTTGGAGTGTTGAATCAGGGTGTAGGTGGTTATACACGGGAGTTGAAGGTTTAACACGTCTGTAGCAATCACTATTACTTTGAATACTTCAATTTCGATTGAGGTCAACTTGATCACTGCCCATCTATTTCATTGTTTTTGACCATCTGAATTGGAGGTCTCTTGCTTCGCCATCTGGAGTTTCTCCACAGGGATGACAAGTGGGTAATAGATAATGCTCAATGATTTGGGAGTAACTCAAATAAGAATAGTGACAGGTTTGTCCATCTCTTTTTAATAACACTCACAATTAACGTAATTAAAAATACTAACAATGACTTCAAGGCTCTACCCAAGGAAGCTAAGAAGGATTCGACATTAGGTGGTATCAGAAACATGTCCAACCTTGATTTGTTATTGATTACTCTGACTGATGACTAAATTTCTACTCAGTCTGGCGCCGGAGATTCAATGGTAAGACTCATACTTATAATTCCTGAAGTCTAAAACTCTTCTTGAGGCAGTTAGAGTTATGGCTAAGTCTTGTTGTGAGGGAGGAAGTTTTTCCGCCCTGAGTGAAACTTCTGTTCCCAGTTATATAAGTTTGAATTACCATAAGGCTTCAAAAAGGAATTTGGAGCAATAACTTCCAAATCATTATCTGATGACCTATATAGGTTAAAGGTCTTGAAAGATGATAACATTGCGGTGATATTTAGAGAAAGCACTTGTTAACAGTTAAAAATATGATTAAGGTTGCTTTTCGCGAACATAAGACAGTATCCTTAACTTCCTGTTCGTATCATTCTCTCCAAACACAGTCCGCCCAACTGGAATAGCTGGAATCTTTACAATATGTTGATGTTGTTGATACACTTTATGTTCAGGAAGACATATTTACGAACAAAATTCTAACCCATTATATTTTTACTTGTTTGAAATTCCATATAGCATTATCTAGTACAAATTGGTGGTATACCATACATATGTTGTGAAACGTTGGAATGAAAGTAAAAAGGATTCAGTGGACATATCTGGAAGGACAATCAACATGAATAACTCTGATATTAAGGCAGGTGAAAATTAATAGATACAATTTTTTTAAATTCTGCAGCCGCTCTTAATCTTTGGCGAGAATGCACTGAAGTCCACACCAGTATGCTCAAAGGGACGCACAAAATTAACTCTATGATGGGGAAGATTAGTCATTTTTGGATATTTAAAGGGTATCTGTTAAATTTTTTGCATACTATACAGTCTGACAGCTTGGAAGAAATTTCTTTTGGCTACCTGACATGATCAGAGCCCCATGAATCTTTTTAGGAAGGATGGAGTGTTGATGGTTTGAGTACTTTACAAATGTTGACATCTTGGACCCAGAGAGTCTCTTATGATTATTCAGTGAGATGATGATCCTTGCCAAGAAGAATTTGGACTACATCCATCATCATTATATAAAAGTGTCTTGGTTACCTTTGGATCGGATTAGGCCTTTATCATCTATGAATAAGTTAAGTTGATTGACCAGCGGTGGAATTTCATCCTTTTTAGGATTTTGGAGAAATAATATCTCCTTAGAAAAACAATGCTGCTGCATTATCTTCAACCAATAGAGTTGGGCTTTCTGATCACAATCTTCATCCAGCCCTTTACTCCTGCTAATGAATTTGAATATTTTTGAAGTTACTTTATAAAGCCTATGCACACTTGAGTAATCTTTAAATGGTAACAAAGACTGAGAAACAACCACAGATGTGTTACATTGTAAAGTCTTTTCCTTATTGGCCTCAGACAAACATTTAAGTTTACTAATAGGCCATTGAGATTGATCTAAAAGAATCCAAGAAGGACCCTTTAGCCATAATGGCAATTTTGAAAGAAAAGTAGAGGTTGTAACACCTCTGGTAATCAGATCTGCTGGGTTTTCAGCAGTATTGATATAAGCATAAGAAATGGATACATTGTACTCTAGCTCAACTTGATTTTTGATTTGATAAATTTCTTTGAGCCTATTATTTACAAAAACATTTTTATTTTTTGCTCTTCCGGATAGGAGCCATGAAAGGACAATTTGAGCATCTACAAACACCTTTATGTTTTTGAACTGAACATTAGAAAATTCTGATAATATTGATTTGATACATTTGAAAAATAAGAACACAGATAACAACTCTAAAGAGGGCAAAGCCCTAGATTTGAGAGGGGCCACCTTGGCCTTTGAGAATATTAAATTAGAACCTTGACCTATACTTATACTATAAACGACAAAACCATAACAAGATGAAGAAGCATCACAAAATACGAATAAAGAGTTTGAGGGAGAAGGTGAGAAAGCACACCTTTCAATTTCAATATTATGTAATTTATTTAAATCTGAACATAGTGAAGACCAGGAAACTAAAACATCAGCAGGGACCTTTTCATCCCAATCGAGACCTAATTGCCATAATTTCCTAATTAATAACCGACCTCTTAAAGTTACGGGTAAAAAGATATTTAAAGGATCAAAAACCTTGGACACAGCAGATAACAACAATCTTTTGGTATTTGCATCAGCATTTACTGAAAATTTTGCTAGTTTTAACTTATCTGTAAGAGGATTAAAAAGATATCCAGAACACTTATCTTCGATTCCTGATGTGGAACTATTCTACCCTCTTCTTCCATAACAGCTCTTAATTGATCATTATTAAAGTCCCAACTTCTAAGATGGAAACCACCATCTTCCATTCTTTTGTTGCATTCATATAAAGTTCTTTTAAATGTTGTAGATCATTGCCACTAATATTAATTATCTAACAAAAGTCCATTAATAGATCTGAGTACATGCATCATCCTCATAAGACTGAGCATGATGCTTAATGATATAATTGAGGATGAAGGGTGAGGATGTGAAACCAAAAACAATGGTTGAGTATCGATAAGCCTTTAATTGACCATTACTTTTCCAAAAAAAGCAAAAGCGATTGCGGTCTTCGATAGATTTTAACTTAATCTGAAGGAAGGCTTGTTTAATGTCCGCTAACATGACAAACTGATTTGATCTGAACCGGAATAAATGACCTAACAAGGAGGACATAAGATCTGGTCCAGTATAGGCTGCCTCATTTAGAGATGGTAAAGAGTTAGTTTTAAGAGAACAGTTAAACACAGGCCTGACCTTTGTTGATACTTGTTCATCAGTTTTGATAACAGGTCTGTGAGGAACCCAAATATAATTTTTATACTCAGAGGGAGATACACTGAACTCTTCAATAATACCATCAGCTAATTGTTGCTGAAAGACATCATCATAGGCTTTAACTAAATCTTTACTTTCCAAATTTTTATGAACTCTATTAAGCACTGCAAGAGCAATGTTATAGTTTGATGGCAACAAAGGAAGTTTATCTTCAATCCATGGAAGATCTATATGATATTTTCCATCTTTAAACTCTATACTACCTTTGAATTTTTCAACCTGTTTCAAATCTTCAGATTTATTATTTTGCATACTTTCTATACCTAAAGACTCTAATTTGAACATGTTTTCTAATCCTTGCTCTACCTCTGAATTACTTAGGATATGGCTTAAAGGATTAAAATAAGAATGTACAGGGTTTAAGACTGCATTAACCAAAGTATGGTTAACCTGCAATTGATTTTGATTTTGAACATGAATGTGATTTTGATTTTGAACAACTGATGGTGGATTTGAAACTCTTATTTGATTATTGTATATAAAATTAGTAATATTTCCAAATGGAATAATAGAACCATCTCTTAACTTAAAAGCAGATCCACTCATACATTTAATCAATTCTAGTTGAGGGAAATACTCTATTAAATCAATGCCAATTAAGGCATCCAAATCGAAAAATGAGTTATTAGACTCTTTATAGCCAGAATCAGCTAATTTGAAAGATTTATTTCTCAAATTAATTAGAGCCTGATCTACGAACTTAATCTCGTAACTTAGTAGATCCTCATCAACCAAAGGAAGGGTGAAACAAGGGCTTCCCGGGTCTGCCATCCCAAGAACAGTCTCTCTTTGCAAGCTACGGAGTAGTAGCCACCTGAAATATGGAATCCTTTATATCATTATTGAGTGCTTTGTTGATGATTCTCTACTGCAGATATCTATTGAGTTTATCTAAGTGCCAAATCTAAGGAACTTTCTTAAAAATTTTGAAAAATAAAAGTTTTATAGCTTGCAAACTTGTCAGTTTCATTGCCCTCAAAGAAACCACAATCTATAGCTCTTTAAGAACAGATTCTCACTGAAATGAGCAAGTATTTTTGGAGGGGGTGGCATTTTGATCCCCCTTTAGATTTTAATTCATAATTTTTGATTTAATCGAGCTGGTATTACTGAATCTGGCTACAACTATTATTATGAAACTCAGGAATAAGGGAGTCAACTTCACTATCATTATATATTTTATTATATTTGTATCCTTTTGTTTAATATCTTTTAACAAGGACTCTACTTTACCTCTACAAAGATCCTTTTTACATAAACTGCATCACCCCATATCTTTATTATTTTCTAGGCCTACTCTGTTTTGGCCAAGATAAATATTTAGACAACACCTGAGGGATTAAATGGCTTGAAATATAGGCTTGGATTTTTTAGTAACTCTATCAAGAAGGGCTTGTATCTCTGGGTCAGACATTTTCGCTGAAATTTGGCTAGAATGACCCAAGGACAAATGAAACCTTGAAGAAAGATGAAATAATGAAAGATAGCCTACCACCAGGCTAAATTATTTGATTTGAATTTTGAAAAGGTCTATTAGACCAAAAAAAAAATTTGAATGACATAAGGACAAATGAAACCTTGAAGGAAGGTGAAATAATGAAAGATAGCCTACCACCAGGCTAAATTATTTGATTTGAATTTTGAAAAGGTCTATTAGACAAAAAAAAATTTGAAGTTGAAAGTGATCTAGGCCTATAATGCCTAACTTTGAAATTGAATTTTTTGAGGAAAAATGAGATATGGCCTACCACCAGGCCAAATTATTTGATTTGAATTTTGAAAAGGTTTAGAAGACCACACACACACAAAAAAAACAAATTTTGAGGTTGAAAATGACCTAGGCCTAGGCCTAAGTTTGAGCTTGAATTTTTTTGGAAATCACTGTAATGTAATGGTTAGGCAATGATGCATTGCTTACCTAACTCTCATACCAAATTTTGAATTAATTACACTAAGACTAACTAAACTTAGGACAAAAACACCAATAGGCTAGTCTCGATAGGCCCATGTGGCTTCTACTGTCTCTAATATTTTCCCACGCTCAAATAAACCTTAATTTTAAAATGATTTTGACCTAATAATACACAAATTATCGAAAACTGCTATAAGCTTCGGAGATAGTTTGATTGTAATTTGCAATTGATAGGCACGAGTTATCAAGAACTTGCAACAAATCCGTTCGTTAAGACCAATATAGATTACACAATTGACGAAAATTTAATCTAAAGCAGATTAAATTAATTACAAAAAAAATCTTTGAAAGATATAAGGTTTTAAAAAGTGATATATAAGTACAATTGTGAATCTACATTAGCCTTACCTGAATTGTTTTCAAAGAATTTTTGCTCTTTGAATAAGATCTTGATGATCATAACTCCTTTTGGTTATCCATCATAAATGTAGTTAGAGATGGTGATTGTTTGAGAAATGAAAATAGGGGAATGAGTTGATGAGTGAAAATATTTGAGAAAAAGAAATGAAGCATTACTTTCATTTACTCTTACATTTGATTTTAGGTGATTACACAAACGACTAAATAGTACCGCTTTTGAATTAAGTGGAGTCCACAATTGTCAAAGACATTGTGATTTTTAGTGAAATTTAGTGAAAAATGGATACCACATGTAGACAAAAATATAAATTCCACGCTAAAACAATAAATAAAAAAGATACTGTATATATAAATGGATTCACATCCTAAAATAAAATCATATATCCTACCAAAATAAAATACTAAAAAATAAAAGCAAAATAAATATGTGGAAGTATATAATAATTTTTATATCCTAATATTATTTAAGATTAGTAATAAATAATGAAATAAATAAAAGAAGAGTATCAAAAAAATTTAAATTTAGTATATATATATATACATATACATAACTATATATATATATATATATAATATCTATATACATATATATATATATCTTTTCTAAATATATATATATTATAATATATCTTTATATATATATATCATATATATATCCATATATATATATATATCTTCTCTCCCTGCTATATATATATATACCACTCATGCCATATATAGCATATCCCATATATACCTCCATACGTTACGTACTTTAGCGAAATCTTGCATAACTAAAGATAGCAAGATTTACATTACAGTTAAATTTGATATTAACAAAGAATGTTGGCTGCCGATATTACTTTCCTCCTATCTTTTTAACTTGTGATATTATAACGCCAATAAATTATTTTCGTCTACCAATGTGCTTATTTAAGCCACACAAAAGAGACCTTATTACTAAATAATTCACAACTTTACACAAGCAACATATCTTTAAAATAAAATATGACAAACTACAAAATTATCGTTCCACCAGGCAACATGAAAGGAGAAAGCCCAGTCGGCTTACTGAAAAGCTGAATTCCTGGACTATGTTCCATGAACACATATGCGAACATTTGCAGTTCAAAATCTGAATATTATTTTCTTTTTATATCATCTTGAAATACCATACAGACTAAAAAAGCGCTGCCAAATCTCTCTCATATAAATATATTTCCTCTACCGATTTTCTTACGTTTAAATTCGGTTTAGGACCCAGTAAGTTTAGGTTATTTGTGTGGGAGGGAGTATAGGAGAGGTATGGAGGACAGGTGGAGAAACGTACATCGCTGTCCCATGTTTTAGAGACGTCAGTAAGCACTGGAGTAAGTATCACCTGTGAACTGCAGAAATGAGACAGGAAATGATGCAACAAGGCAGCTGGGTGGCTGTTTGGAGAGAGGTCAGACCAGGCTGGAGATGGGAGGCAGGGAATAGCAGGGCATCCGCTAATATCGCATGAAGAGAACGACAGCACCTTTTGCAAAGGATGTTGAGAAGTTAAAGATCAGGCCTCAACCCAACTGTTTGTAAATGGACATTTAATGGCGGGGACTCTGGGTACCTCTAAGAATCGGTGTCAAAGCAGACGATATTGGGGTTCAGAAACGAAGATAATTATTGCGTGCCAGCTCCCATTGTGAAGAGAGTAGTGCATCAGTTCTTCAAAAGAGGCTCACGGGGGGCGATCGAAGTCGCCAGTGGAGATACGGATCGCCACCTTTTGGATGGGATCTATCAGGTGTAGTAGAATTGGGGAGGCCTGAAACATACAGAGCCATAGTCCAGCTTCGATCGGATTACAGGGATTGGTGAAGCATATAAGGTTAGGTTCGCGGGAAGAAGGTGGCAGGTTCTTCAACTCCCTTTTCTCGCTAAATAGTACTGCTTTGAGGTTTGGTGGGTGAATGCAAATAATAGGAGTTACCCCATTGTAAAATATTCTCAATAGCTAGTTGAAGTTGCCGTTCAAGAAATGGCAGCATTGGCACCGGCAATGTATAGTTCCAGGTCATCAACATAAAAAGAAAAATTGACTGTTGCTGGGATAGAAGTAACGATATCACTGAATCCGGGAGCAATTAATAATAATACACCTAGAACACTGCCCTGCGGAACACCTTTATCCAGAGTAAAGTGCGTGATAGAACAGAAGAGCGGTGAATCTCGATGAATCTGCCGGCAGAAGGTATTTAAAAAAGGGGGGAGCTATCCTCGGAAACTGAGCGAGCGGTGTTTAAGGAGAACCCCAGTTATCCACGTTGTGTCATAAGCTTTTTCAAGGTCAAAAAAGACACCACCAAGAACCATCCCACCAGTTGAGAAGGCTTCTCGGATGCCATGATCCACTTTTAACAAGCGATCCGCGTTCGAAAGATTTTTGCGGAAGCCAAACTTGAAGTTTGAAAAAGCCTTGCAATTTTCCAGAACAGGGAGAAGGAGGCCTAAAACCATTTTCTCCATTAATTTACAAGTTTGATAGGTCAGTAAAATTGGTCTTTGGTTGTCCGCCAACTTCGGATCCTTTCCAGGTTTTAGAGTTAGGATTACGAAAGCTATAGTCCAAACAGATGGAAAAGAGGATTCGATCCAAATTCTGTTATACAAATCCAGCAAGAACGCTGATGCAGAAGGGTGAATATGAAGGAGCATAATGTACGAAATCATGTCTGGACCAAGGGCACCGTCATTACTATTCGCCAGTGTAGTTTGATACTCTGCAAGTGTAAAAAGACGGTTATAGATATGATCTTGTCCTTTCCCTGTTGAAAAGTCTGGCGG
>JABUQX010050596.1:17500-37500 GCA_015478945.1 Trachelipus rathkii
GAAACAGTATTAGGAGTAAATTTAAATAGATAAATTAAAAAAAAATTAAAGAAAAAGTTTGAAGATACAGCCGAGTGGTAAAATTATACAGGAATTTAAATGCATAATTATTAATTTCGCAATAAAAGCTTGAGAAAACTATTCAATATGTCTGCATTTCAAAACGGTCGTCATATATTTTTTTCGTCGTTAGCTTAGATTAGCATTTTATCAGTAAAGAGGGAAACACATCAAAAACATTTGTAAATATACTTTTTTTTTATGCCGTCTCTCCGGGCTGACAAAATATTGCCCTTCAGGCTATAACGAGCTCAAGAAAAGTGAACCACCGGTGACGAGAGCCCGTGATACTCTCCGTAAATATACGTTAAAAAGGCTATTTACATTTATTACAGTTTACTATTGATTTTTTTTTTTTTTGAATTTACTACAGTTTATTATTGAAAATTTTGAAAACGTTGAAGCAAGAGCTATGTAACCAACATACAGGCATTATACCTCCAAATTAAATACAAATACTAATACTTAAAGATGGGGGAATAATACAAGAAACATGAGTTCTCAGCTTTTTTTTCAGCCAATGTTGTGAAAATAATCCTTTATTTTGTATGATATTTCAGAAAGCCCGTCTACATGTGGGTCTGTACAGTATTTACCTTAAGGATTGGTTTAAAGTGTTTCCTAGACACCAGTTCTTAATTATAAGAACCGAAGATTACAAGGCCAATATTACAAATATACTGCAGAAGATATATAAACATCTTGGAATGAGTAGGTATTTATAGTATTTGTCGTGAATGAATAGGAAAAATTTCCACGTTCTGATGTTAATCATGGAAAAACCTATTAGTTATTTTATTTTGGGCAGGAAATGGGTTCTCGTATACATATTTTCAAGTTAGCCAACCTCCCCCACCCCATCAACTTCTTATATAATATAGTTAACTTCAGTACTACATAAACTTATTCTTGAAAAATGTTTCATACCTATAATAAGAAGACCTAAATGATAGTATCAATTTATTTAAATATTTTAAGATGCTATTAATAATTTCTCGTCCTTTACAGAAAGTCTTTCAATAGCAAAACTTCGAGCAATAAGCAAAATGCCATTCGCAAATCAAAATAAGGTGATAGTTAATAAAATGCTAGACAAAACGAGAGAAAGATTAAAAAACTTTTATCAGCGATATAACGAAGAATTAGCAGAATTACTAAATGACGAAAGATTTTTATGGGATGACGTTTCCTGAACAATGATGTATAGAAAAACATTGTAACTGATGAAGAGTTAAAATTTCCAGATAGTAACAAGTGTATCTAAGGGAGTATTTGACTCCTAGATTCACTACGAGGAGTTCACTAACATGAAATAACCCCAGTGTCGTTTGAAGTGGTATTGATATATATTAATAGTTTTATTTATTTATTTATTCTTTTTTTTTTTTTTTTTTTTTGTTTGAATAAAAATAATTTAATTAATTTTTAAATTTCATCCCTAACAAACATTATAAAATCAGACATACTTTTCATTCTATAAAATAATTTGTCCTTGAAAACAAAAAAAACAAAAAAATACAATAGAAAGCCAATCTTAAACTACAAATAAAATAGTTAAGTTTTATAAATTGCACACGGGTTGTCAACTCAGTTTTGATACCAAAATGCTTGATGCCAAAAAGTATTAAACCGCTAAAACTTATTAAACATATAAAAATTTAGGGAGTTTTGTGTATATTTTTTTGCACTATAGAAAAAAGGGCACTTAAAATTAACAACACCGAGTTTACCCCACTTTGAAAAACGTGTTTTATACACCCTATACATAAGGAACATTTTTGAATGTTTTTGACGATTGGCTTATAAGATTCATCCATTATACCATTCCTATCTTTGTATGTCATAACCCTATTTGCATACACCCGAATCTCTCATCGGAATATATAACATCTTCCTTATTTCCCCAGTAATGAGGTGAGGTGCGCAACATACCCATTATAAAACATTGATCAATGCATCTTCCTATATTTACCCCAGTAATGGGGTGAGGTGCGCAACATACACCGTAAAAAATAAAAATAGTAGAATGACGTAAGTCGAAAGGAAAGCCCGCCCCCCCTCCACCTACCCTTAACGCGAGAGCTCGTCGCAAAATTCCACCCTAGGGCTCCACAAAACCGAGGCCCTTCATTGGTAATCTCGTCAATGTAGGATTCCACCTCTGGACCAGAGCCCCTACTATAACCCCTCACATAAAAACTGCCAATCAACCATCAAACCCCTCACAAAAACCCGCCATTCTCTCCTATTATACACCTTTGCCACACTCATATTCCTTTACCGACTCGATCCATTTTCTCTTCGGTCTCCCAGCCGATCGATTTCCAGCATACACACCACTATACATCCACTTAACTATTATACATCTTTTCCATATTTCCAAATCATCTTAATACACTCTCGTTTTTTCTTATACGCCCTTCTTCACACCACACAATTCCAACACGTTAAATCCTCATTTTATCAATTCTTCTCACACCTAACATACCCTTAAGATAGTCCATCTGAACATATTGCACCTTAAATCCATATTCCATACCTCTTATTCCACACCATAAACTAAGTCCCTTTGCATTCACCAACCAGCCACTTTCCTAATACACTCTGCATCGTATGTTCCCTTTGCATCCAATATATATTCTAAATATTTAAACTCAGATACTTGTTCCAATTGCTTACCATCCAACATGACTTCACACTGCGAACTCACCTCATTTACTACCATGACCTTACTCTTATATACACTCTTCCATTCTCCGACAGTCCAACACCCCCTACCACCCCAACCTCTAATTCTTTCACCACTCCATCCATATAAAAAATTAAATAACCAAGGAAACATAAGATATACATGTCTCACTTCCCTATTAATATTAAACCATTCACTTTCAACTCCATTAATTCTTACACAAGCCTCACTATCGTCACATACACTTTTGATTCCGTACAAAAAAACTATCACCAACACCATATATCATTAACACCTGCCACAAAACTTCCATATTTTAATCCTGGCATACGTCTTTAGCAAGTAATTTAAACCTAAATACAAATTATTTTTCACCTCTCATTTTCTCAATCATTTATTTCAATGTGAAAATCTGATCTACACATCATCTACCACTTCTAAATGCACCTTGCTCTTCGCCAACACACTCTTTCAATCAAAATACCAGCATATATCTTCCCTACAACACTCAAACACTCCTACAGTTTCCCATATCTCCCTTACCCTTTTATAATGGTACTAACACTACTCTCCTCCAAACCTTCGGAATTATACCTTCCATAAACGTTTTGTTAAACTACTTCCATATCCAATCGACCACAATCTCGCCTCAATTATTGATCATTTCACCAGCAATTCCATCTATACCTGCAGATTTATCATTCTTCAACTTCATCCCCAAAATGCCTATTCTTACACCATCAAACCCACACACATTCACTAGCACCTCTTCATTACTGCTAATATTATGCAGATTTTTAAAGCGTTTCCTCCACATATCCATTTCATCAGTCACGAAAGTATCATCATTATTCTCTGAAGATTCCCTTTACTCTCTTAACCTTTCGTACTTCCTTCCGGAAGAGTTCCTATTCCCTTGTAAATCCCCATTCCTCCTGTTTCCAAACTGTTCATTTACCTCTTTTATCCTCCTACACATGTAACTTTGTCTTCCTCATTTCCTCCTTATTTATCTCCATACACCTTTCTTTAGAGCCCTCACCATTGGCTTTTAACATTCAACCACGCCTCTTTTTTGCTTCCACCACTCTCTTGACATTCTTACTTCTAATTTTAGCAGATCCGCATATTTCTCTTGCGCTACTAACAAAGCCTTCCTTCATTTGCGTCCAGATTTGCTCAGTTTCACTTGTTCAAATTCAACTGATTTATTTTCAAGTCCTCTCAAATACTTTTTCTTATAACCTTGTTCACTTAACTTCTCACTCTTAATCCTGCCCACTTCCTTATAACCTTGTTCACTTAACTTCTCACTCTTAATCCTGTCCACTTCCTTATAACCTTGTTCACTTAACTTCTCACTCTTAATCCTGCCCACTTCCTTTATAAACCCTTGTTCACTTAAACTTTCTCACTCTTAATTCTGTCCATTTCCTTATAACCTTGTTCACTTAACTTCTCACTCTTAATCCTGTCCACTTCCTTATAACCTTGTTCACTTAACTTCTCTCTCTTAATCCTGTCCACTTCCTTATAACCTTGTTCACTTAACTTCTCACTCTTAATCCTGCCCACTTCCTTATAACCTTGTTCACTTAACTTCTCACTCTTAACCCTCCCACTTCCTTCCTTATAACCTTGTTTACTTAACTTCTCACTCTTAACCCTCCTCACTTCCTTCCTTATCACTTTAATATATACAACATTAATACCTGAAAATTTTAGAAATAAAAAACTCTAAAGATTGTAAAAATATATTAATGAAATTCTCATAAAATGATACATTGAATACCATGTAATGAAATAAATTTATTTTTCAAATTTTATAACAACAATAGTCTTCCCAAATACATTTCGTATTATGCTCTGACACAAAAAACTTTGAATACAATTACCTAAAAATTTTCCACAATAATATATGACAATATTTATTATCTGGGCTTATAAATTCAATTAAAAGTTACATACTTCGTTCAATCTTTAAGGAATTTCGCATGGTGTTTAAAATGATCTGAAAGAAAAGTTGCTATAAAGTAATAAGAATGATCATATCCTTCTTGTTTTCTCATAACAATAGGAACACCAACCGATGCACACGCATTAACCAAATTGTCCGGTAAAAGTTGATTTTCGGTATAGAATTTATCGCCCAACCCTTGATCAACCAATATTTGTAAAGGAGGTCCACTGTATTTCTTAACTAACTCACAAGAGTCATACTCCTTCCACGCTTCTTTGTTATCTCCTAGGTAACCAGTGAATGCCTTTGTACCCCAAGGGCATTTCATAGGATTACAAATAGGTGCAAATGCTGAAACAGACTTGTAAAGACCAGGATTTTTCAAGCTGCAAATTAATGCTCCGTGGCCTCCCATACTGAAATAAAAAGACCAGACAAAATATTAATCATTGCTGCTATGCATTATTTTTATTATTATTATTATTATTATTATTCACCCACCTTCTTTCCCCGGACTGGGGGTAAGGTGTGTCACATGCACTGAAAACAGAATAGTAGTAGAAGAATATGACGCAAGTAGAAAAGAAAGCCCAGCCTTACCGCCCCTTTAAACCTTTAAGTGAGAACTCGTCGGTCAGAAAAATTGACCCTAGGGCTTCACGGGACTGCGACGGACCCTTACTATGGCTTCCGGACAATGTAGGGTTCATACCTTGTCCCAGGTGGGCCACAACCATATCCCCTCACAAAGCCCCGCCATTCACTCATATTATGAACCTTTCTTCTCGCCTCTGCCAAACTCACATTTCTCTCCTCCAGCCATTCCTTTACTAACTCGATCCACTTTTTCTTCGGCCTTCCAGCCGGTTGATTCCCAGCACACTCACCACTATATATCCGCTTAACCAACCGACTATCATTCATTCTTTTCCACATGACCAAACCATCTCAATGTACTTTCATTTATTCTCTCATTTACTCCTTTCTTCACACCACATAACTCCCCAATGCCTTCATTTCTCATTTTATCAATTCTTCTCATGCCTAACATGCCCCTAAGATTGTCCATCTGAACACATTGTACTTTAGATCTATACCTCTTATTCCAGACCATAGTTTCAACAAGATACATTAACACAGGTAACAACATACCCTCATGTAAAACCCTAGCACACTTAAGACTTAGTCCCTTTACATCCACCAAGGATTTAATTGCATCAGCCACCTTCCTAATATTCACAACTTTCCTACTACACTCTGCATCATCCGTTCCCTTTTCATCCAGCATATATCCTAAATATTTAAATTCAGACACTAGTTATAGTTGCTCACAATCCAACATAAACTTCCCATGCATACATCCTCTCTCAAAACCAAACTTACTCTTATCTACTTTACTTTCAAATCCCTCCTTTTACACACCCTGCCAAATCCCTCTACCAATCCTCTCAAACTCTCTTCAGATTCGCCACACAAAATCAAATCATCCGCATACATTAGGTAGGGCATCCTCCACTATCTTCCATTCTCCCTGCCACCCCCACCTCTTAATTCTTTCATAACCCCGTCCATATACAAATTGAATAACCAAGGAGACATAACACATTCCTGCCTCACTCCGCTTTCAATATTAAGCCAATCACTTTCACCTCCATTTATTCTTACATACGCTTCCTATCGGCATACATACTTTTGGTTAAATTCAGAAGCCTACCACCAACACCATATATCACTAAACACCTGCCATAGAGCTTCCCTATTAATCCAATCATACGCCTGTTGCAAATCCATAAAATCTAAATACAATATATTCTTCTCTCTCATTTTCTCAATCATTTTTTTCAATGTAAAGATTTGATCCACACATCCTCTATTTATTATTTAACAAACAGAATACAGATCAATGGTTGGACAATTAAACTGGATAGCTCAACAAACCAGACCAGAAATATCTTACAAGGTAAGTGAAAGAAGTAAATTTTGTAAAACGGCAACAACAAGAGATATGAAAAAAGTAATAAAAAAATTATTTAGAACAAGTAAAAGAAAAGGAAAACCAGATAATCATTCCTACCCTGAAGGGTAGAACAAAAATGGAAATCTTTTCTGATGCCTCTTTTAATAACGTGGGAAATGGACAATCTCAAATTGGGTACATAATAAGTATAGTAGATGAATTTAACAACAGGAGTCCCTTATATTGGAAATCAAAGGTGGCAAAGAGAGTGGCGAGATCCACTCTAGAAGTGGAGGCATTGGGTTTCGGTGAGGCTGCCGATGCTGGAATATATCTGAAAGCTTTATGGGAAGAAGTAACTGCAGAAAACCTACCAATATTGATGAGAACAGATTGTCAAAGCCTTGAAAGAGCACTAAACTCAACTACGGCAGTACTAAATAAAAGACTAAGAATAGATATGGCATATCTCACAGAAATAATCGAGGAAAAAGAAATAGAAGAAATCAAATGGATAAAATCACAGGAACAGATCGCAGACATCTTAACAAAAGAGGGTGTAAAGAAAGAAAATATACTGAAATATGTTAACAACGTAATAACGTAATATGAAGACATACTAAATTCATAAGACACTTTTGGAAGTTTGATAGGAGAAATTGAAGAAAAAAATGAAAAAATATGAGCAGCAGAGAAACGTGAAAAAAGTGGAAATAGTATGAGTTTGAATAATTATTTTATATTCTATGCCAGTAGTTAGAAAAAACAAATATATGTACTGTCGTAGCGGGTAGTTTATTATTAAAATATAATAATGAAACTAATATATATAATATTATTGTTTCAGAAATTGTAGAAATAAATGAATAAATAGTTTAGTAAAGTAAAATTAACTGTAAGAGTCGCAGGCTTTCCATTACAACGCCTTTAGTATTATTTTCTTTTTTTTTGTTGATTTAGAGCTATAGAGAGAAACAACAAGAATTATAAGAATACAAGGAATAGAGAAAACAATTAGGAAGAGAAAAGGACATTGGAAAATAATACCAAGAACATAGGTTGCGCAACCAAAGGAAATAACAAGACCAGAGGAAAATAACCAGACCAAGGAAATAACAAGACCAAAAAATAAAACCAGACCAAAGAAAATACCAGAACAAAGGAAATAACCAGATCAAAGGAAATAACCAGATCAAAGGAAATAACCAGACCAAAGGAAAAAACTATACAAAGTTGGACAAAAGGAATAAAACAAGACCAGAAGAATAACCAGAAGAAATAGGAAAATATTATACTAAAGAAATAGTAATATCATCATCATCATATTTAAAATGGGTTACACTGTTTCCCATCGTATAATCATTCATATTCATCATCAACAACAATCATAAGAGGAACATCAGCATCAGATTACAAAGAGATACTACTTCATCTGAGAGGTAAGTTACCACGAATTTAACATTATTATTATTATTTATACAGCTCATATAATGATAATGTGGTATGTGATGCAAAAAATAAATTAATAAAAGAAGAAAGAAATTAATAGCGAAACACCAAAGATTTTTTATTTTTTTTTAAATTAGATATCTGTGTGTACATGAATTAATAGATACTAGAAAGATAAGAATTTCATAAACCGTCAATTTGTGGAGCATTGAATATGAAATTTTACTATCCGTTAATATACCAGAAATAAAAATTATTCAGCCAAATACCGGGTAATAAATCACGTTTATAAAATATTAATTAATCTCCATTTTATAAATTATTTTTAATTTTGAAGATTGTTTTTCAGAATCATTTAAAATATCGACAAAAAAAAAATTTAATTACGTGTTTTCGGATTTAACTAAAAGAATTTTATTGCTTACTAAAATTAATTCTTTCAGTAATAAAGATCAAGGCATCAAGCTGTGCAAAAGATCTCATAAATAAAGAGACTGCATACTTTTTCCTTTTACAAGCTGTGCAAAAGATCTCATAAATAAAGAGATTGCATACTTTTTCCTTTTAAAGTTAAAACTTCAAATGAGTGTGAAAAGTATCAGTTAAAATTCCTCATCTATCAAAACTTATACAAGATATGGTAGTCCATATTTCACTTGGAACCATATTAAGAAATCTGAATTTGTTTGCTAAAGAAATGGAATAAGAAATTTATAAAATAAGAAAGAAAAATGTACTAATTATAAAGTATGGTTCAAGAAGAAAATTATCCAAGAAATTTCTAATGTTTGATCCACAAACACGACATAAAAGTATACTACTAATAAAATGCAAACCTTAAGCATTAAAAAATAATTAAAAAACATATTAATTCATGGGCAAGCTATCATAAGGTATGAAAAGGTGAAAAAAAATTATTTATTACATTCTAAACCTTGCATATGGAAAGAAAATTATCCTTGAAGCAATAAAAAATTGAAAATTTGATTACTGGGAACGTTTCTGTATCCAAGATACTTTTTTTTTTTAAATTAGTTATCGAAAAATATCAAAATATGTAATTTCAAGATGTGCTTTTCACTTATGTAATGTTTAGATAGTAATGTAATTTGGTTAAATATATAACTTCAAGATGTGCTTTTCAATCATTTAATGTAAGAGTAATGTAATTTGGTTATAACAGTAATTCATGTGCATACATTTGAAAGGCTAAAGTGAAGTATATATTAAATGAAAATTCAATGATAGCAGAAACTTTCATCATTACCGGGGTTTATCTACTGAAATTTTTGGCATGTCTCTTTTGGAGAAACTTATAGCAGCCTGAGAAGAAGACTAATAAAGTTGGTATATATGATAATTTTAAATTTATAATTCGATACAGGAAAGAGATTGTCAAACTCTGATATACGTAGAACTCTTAGTGACCTGAAGCAAAAGTGAATCATTTAGAAATAAATATTGTTTGTCATTAAAGGTTTACTAGTAGTTTAAACTAAAATATTAAAAGAATTTAAATGTAAATTAGGATTTTTTTTTTTTTTTTACAAAGATAATATTATCTGTTTATTCAACAAATATTTGAATAATGTCCTTTAAAGAAAGTCTAAATGTTGGTCACCCAGTATATCTAGTTTTTTTTATTATATCTTTCTTTGTTTATCCTCCCGTCGCTTCCCACTAAATGTGGGTGAGTAACATGTACGAAAAGTAAAATAGTTAAATAGAAGACCATGACGTAAGACAAAGAAAAGCCCCCTACATATCTTTAGGTTACAGCTCGTTGAAGTAAAAAAATAAATATACCCTAGGGCTTCACCGCGACGGACCCTTACTATGGTATCTCGTTAATGTGTGGTTCATCCTTTGGGCCAGTCCCACAACCGCATGCCATCACAAAACCCCGCCATTCACTTCTATTATCCACCTTTCTTCTCTCCTCTCAACTCATATTCCTTTGCTGACTCAATCCACTTTTTTTCGGTCTCCCAGCTGGTCGATTCCCAGCACACCTGCCACCATACATCCATTTAACCAACTGACTATCATCCATCCTTTCCATATGTCCAAGCCATCTTAATGAATGCTCATTTATTCTTTCATTAACGCCTTTTTTCATACCACACAACACCATAATGCGTTCATTCTATCAATTCTTCTCACACCTAACACGTCCCTTAAAAAACTTTTCAACACAAAAATTGCTTAATAAAATATTGATTTGGTAAAATTTTAGTTTTGCCTTTAAGAATAATGAGTGAGTAAGTAAGTTGAAGAATGGTAAATCTGCAGGCATAGATGAAATTACTGGTGAAATGATCAAGAACGAAGGCGAGAAGGTGATTGATTGGATTTGGAAGGTTGTTAATAAAGCGTTATGCGAGGTATAGTCCAAGGGATGGAGCCGAGAGCGGTAATAGTAACCTTATATAAGGGTAAGGAGAAAAGAGGGAACTGTAGAATATTATAGGGAATAAGTTTTATTGAGTGTTGTTGTAGGGAAGGAATATGCTGGTATTTTGGTCGAAAGAGTGGTCGAGTGAGGAGCTGAAGGACTGATTGGTGGAAGAACAAGGGTGCATTTAGATGTGTTTAGAGGATGTGTGGATCAAATCTTTACATTGAAACAAATGATTGAGAAAATGAGCGGGGAAGTAGAAGAATAAATGTATTTAGGTTTTATGGATTTCAACAGGCGTATGATAGGTTAATAGGGAGAAGCTTTTATGGCAGGTGTTCAGTTGAATTAATGGTGGTGGTGGTAGGTTCTGAATGCAATCAAAAGATACGTTATGACGATTAGTGAAGCGGGTAGAAATAAATGGTGGTCAATGGTGATTGGTTTAGGATTAATAGCGGAGTGAGACAGGGTTGTTGTTATGTCTCCGTTAGTTATTTAATTTTGTAAATGGATTGGTGTTATGAAAGAATTCTCGAGCGTGCGAGATGGCCAGAGAATAGTGTTAGAATGATGGAGAATGGAGATGAGTGAAGGGTTGCCCTACATTTATATGCGGATGATTTGGTTTTGGTGGCGAATCTGAAGAGAGTTTGAGAGGATTGGTAGAGAGAGAGATGTGGCAGGTGTGTAAAAAAAGGGATTGTAGAAAGTTAAAGTAGATAAGAGTAAGCTTATGCCGTTGTGAGTGAGGACAGTCCTCAGTGTGAATATTTAAGATGGTGAGCAGCTGCAAAACGTGTGTCTGAAGTTTAAATATTTAGGGTATGTGTTGGATGAGAAGGGAACGGATTGATGCAGAGTGTAGTAGGGCAGTGAGTTGTTGAATGGCAGGAAGGTGGCTGGTGCAATTTAAACGTTGGTGGATGTAAAGGGGATAAGTCGTTGAGCTGCCTAGAGTCTTACATGAGCGTATGTTTTACCTGTGTTATGTATAGTAGTGAAACTATGGTCTGGAATAAGAAGTATAGATCTAAATTCAAATGTGTCAGATTTGAATAATCTATAGCGGGCATGCTAGTGGAGAGAATTGATAACAATGAGGAATGAACGTATTAGAGAGTTGTGTGGTGTGAAAGAAAGGGGTAAATTGAGAGAATATGAAAGTATGTTGAGATGGTTGGTCATGTGGAAAGGATGAATGACAGCGTTAGTTAGCGGATGTGTATAGTGCGCGGAGTGTTTGAACGACGGCTGACGAGACCGAAGAAAAAGTGGATTAGTCGGGTGAAACGAATGTCTGAAGGAGAGAAATATGAGTTTGGCAGAGCGAGAATAAAGGTGCATAATAGGAGTTGAATGGCGGGGTTTTGTATGGGGGCATGGTTGTGGCCCACCTGGGCCAAGGATGAACCCTTAGTCCCTTACATTGACGATTTACCATAGTGAGGGTCCGTCGCGGTCCTATGAAGCTCTAGGGTGGATTTTCTGTCTGTGACGAGTTCTCACTAATTAAGGCTGGGCTTTCCTTTCGACTTTTGTCATATTCTTCTACTGCTTTTCTTTTCCGATGCATGACACGCACCTTACCCCCAGTCTTGGAGAAAAGAGGTAGAGATAAAGAAAGAAAGAATAATCAATACTGCCCAATAAGATTAATTTTTCTACCCTAAACTGATTAATAGTCGACTACCTCTAAATCTTTTCACAAGAGCAAATAAAATGTTTTACTAAAACCATAAGGGTTAATATGCTTTAGAAATATTTATTTAAACTTTATTATAACATATATTTAAATTTGAAGAATGAGATATTAATGTCTAGGATTAATTTTCAAATACCACGAACTTATTAGAATTACTTTTACAGCTCTTTCATAAGATTCATGGTTAAGTTTTTTACATTCCAATTTATTTATTTTTTTATTAAAGTTTCTTATAAACTACTTACTGCTATAACTACAAACCCTAATTATGCGTGGAAAATTCATATTTATATTTCAACTGGATAATACTGAATAAATATAATTATCGAGTAGTTATGATACCCAGTACACCCTGGCACTATATTTATTTATGTCTGGTGAGTCGATCAATGGTAATAAAGATAAATTTTTTTTTACAGGGGAGGGGGGGGGGTGAGGGGTGAATTCAATCCAAGCAGGAAGTAAAAATCTAGGGTCAAATCTAGGATTCTAAACTAAAACGTGATATTAGTACAGACCACAATCAAAGGACTTATATTCTCATATCTAAATCAGTCAAAGATATTTAAATTAAAATTATTAAATTAATTAAAGGTTCTTACCTGTGACCCATAATTCCCATTTTACTAATATCTGCATTAAATTTCTCAGCAATTAATGCAGTTAGTTCTTTCGTCACATACGAATACATCCTATAATTTGTTTTCCATTTTGCTTCAGTAGCGTCAAGGTAAAATCCGGCTCCCGAACCGAAGTCGTATGAATCATCTTGACCTTCAATATCAATAGCCCCTACGAATAATAATAATAATAATAATAATAATAATAATAATAATAATAATAATAATAAAAATGATATTAGGTCTGACTGATAATAATACATTAAATTTTATGTTAATGTCAGGTCTACGTGTTTTGATGTAGAAGGCCTCCTTAATTTTAAGTTTCCGGACTTCACACGATCCGTATAATACTATGAAGTGTTTAGAAATATTACCTATAGTTAATAATAATAATAATTTGGCGAGATGCCATAGTGATGGTCCATCGCGGACCCGTGAAGCCCTAGGGTGGATTTTTCTGAATGCGATGAGTTCTCACTTAAGGGTAGGTATAAAGGGAGAGGTAAAACTGGGCTTTCTTTTTTACATGCGTCATATTCTTCTACTACTTTTCTGTTTCCGGTGCATGGGACTGGGACGCACCTTACCCCCAGTGGTGGTGGTGGTGATGATTATGATGATAAATTTTAAGTACAGTTCGCATCCCCCCCGGGCATTGCCCTATTCTAGGAGGGGAACTACTACTATACGTAATTACAACCTAGGATGGGGACGAGGGATCTTACCCTAGCCCTTAGCCTCGCGACTGAGTCGCTCAACCATGATAGATGGGAAAGTTCTGTGAAGAATTCAATGCTCATTATTATTAGTATAAGTTTGATCTGGTATTCTAAATCAGCAATGAAAATGAAGTAAAAATAAAAATAGAGTTTAATGTTAATTTCATTTTGAGAAGAGAAACTGAATAAAGGATTTAAAAAAAAAAAAAAAAAAAAAAAAACTATTTTGAAGCCTGTTTAAATTCTCCGCCTCAATTTTCGACAAATTATATTTTTTGTTTCTAAAACCCTTTTATAAGTCTCTCTCTCTCGCTTTTTTTTTAACCTCTGAAACAGAATATTCCCATCAAATTTCTTTTTATGCAATCAATCCTTCTTTCAATCGGTATTTTTTAAAAACATTTATTTCGGGATTAGTGAAAGTAATATTTTTCAACCTCCACTTCACCCTTAAGTTAACATTTCACTTCTACAGCCAAACCTAAGCTAAATAGAAAGTACTCTTCATATTCATCGTTTGCTCTATTTGCTCTCTGTTCTGCTTCAATTATTATGATACTTGCATTTTTTATTAATCCTATTATATACATTCTCTTTACAACATTCATATGTCTCACAGCTGTTTATTAAAGGTCCTTGATCAAACATCCTCAATTGGTTTAAATTTATAATCATCAGACAATTGTTAACTCTCAATTACATTTAATTTTAATCACCTAGGTACGGATGAATTCTTTTAGCCTCAAAATAATAAGGAATAATAATAATAATAATAATAATAATAATAATAATAATAATAATAATAATAATAATAATAATAATAATAATAATAATAATAATAATAATAATAATAATAATAATAATAATAATAATAATATAGAAGTTTTTGATTTCATTTCCAACGTTCTAAATATTTATTTTTGTACATTTTAGAGTTTCCTTAAAATAATTTTTGAAAGTAATTTACAAGAGAAGAAGACATATTTACATAGATTTTCCGACGCGTTTCGTCTCATACTTGAGACATCTTCAGAGATTATTTCTTGTAAGCGAATGAGTGTTTTAATTGGTATATACAATAAGTAATCAAATGATTTAAGTCTTGACTGATAATACATAAATTTTATGTTAATGTCTGCTGCGTGTTTTGATGTAGAGGCCTCCGCAATTTTTAAGTTTCTGGACTTCCACACGATCCGTATAATATTGTTAAGTGTTTAGAAATATTACTATAGTTGATTGACCATGTGCCGTGTTGAAATGTTCAAAGATTTTGCTGGAACTTCAAACATGGCCACATGGTAATCAACTATGGTAATATTCTAAACACTTCACAATATTATACGATCGTGTGAAGTCCAGAAAATTAAAATTGCGGAGGCCTTCTACATCAAAACACGTAGACCAGACATTAACATAAAATTTAATGTATTATCAGTCAGACTTAATATCATTTGATTTACTCATTATATATCAATTAAAACACTCCTTCTGCTTACAAGGAAATAATCCTCTGAAGATGCTCCTCAAGTATAAGACGCAAACGCGTCGGGAAATCTATGTAAATATGTCTTCTTAAGTTGTAAATTATTTTCAAAAATTATTTTAAGGGAAACTAAATAATGTACAAAAATAAATATTTAGAACGTTGGAAATGAAATCAAAAACTTTTATAAAATAAAAGGCTGATATTGAATTCCTAAATAATAATAATAATATTTCGTTCTTTCTTTATCCTCCTATTGTTTCCAACTAGATGTGGGATAGGGTGCGTAACATGAGAGGAAATAGGATAGCTAAGTAGAAGAGCAAGACGTAAGTCGAGAGGAAAGCCCCTCAATTCACTGATCATTCCCTCAAATGCGAGCTCGTCGGTTAAAAAAAAAAAATCTACCCTAGGGCTTCACGAGACTGGGACGGACTCTCACTTTGGTAACTCGTCAATGTAGGGTTTATCCTTTGGGATATGCGAACAACGATACCACCTCACAAAACCCCGCCATTAAATCCTGTTATGCACCTTACCTTTCTTCTCGCCTCTTCCAAAACTCAAATTCTTTTCCTCAAGAAATTCCTTTAATGACCCAATCCACTTTTTCTTTGGTCTCTCAGCCGGTCGATTCCCAGCAAACTCACCACTATACATCTGCTTAACCAACTAACTATCATCCATCCTCTCCATATGACCAAACCATCTCAATGCACTCTCGTTTACTCTCTCATTTATGCCTTCCTTCACACCACAAAATTCTCTAACGCATTCATTCCTTATTTTAGCAATTCTTCTCACACCTAACACACCGGTAAGATTGTTCATCTGAATAGATTGTACCTTATTATTAACACGAGTAACAACATACCTTCATGCAAAACTTAGTCCTATTTAATTGCACCAGCCACCTTTCTGCCAATCACAACTTTCCTACTGCACTTTGTTCAGTTCCCCTTCATCCAACATATATAATAAATATTTAAACTCAGATATTTGTTCCAATTGCTCACCATCCAACATGACTTCGCAATGCGGACTCTCCTCACTTACAATCATCACCTTACTCTTATCTACTCTTACAGGGTTCACACTGAAATTTTGAATTTGATTTCCCTGACTTTCCCTGACATTCCCTGACCAAATCCGCAAATTTTCCCTGACCAGCGTGTTCGTTACTTTTGGCGTATAAAATATCTATTAATCATTATTGCAGCCTATTTACTCAGTTCATACATTAAATTATTGAAAATTTACTTTAGAAACTGTTCATCATCATGGATGAATTTAAAAAAATATTTTATTTTTTTTTAGTAATCAGCCTATACCTTCCCCATAGCCGTCCAACGCACTCCTTTTTTATTTTTTCCAAAAGTAAACAGTTTTATTTATACAAAAAGGAAATAAATTAAAAGCTTACATTAATGGACTAGGTGAATAACGTCCACTGTGATCACAAAAGTTCTAAATGGGGAGATTTAGGTTAACTTTTTCTTCTCAAGCATCTGAATTTTTGATTTTATAGCGTCTTCTTCTGTCAAAGCTTTCAGTTTAACATCTTTCTTCTTGCCTCTTCAAAACTCACATTTCTGTATGGCATAATTTTTCTTTTTTCACCTTATTATCTTGTTTCTTCTTCTTGGTTCTGTTTGACTCTTTGAGCATGTTCTTACTATCTCTATGGGCAGCTCTTACATTGTCAACATTTATTGAAGTGATAGGAACTTTATGAATTACTTTCATGAGATCTTTATGGCATTGTGCACTGTTCTTTGAGAATTCAGACTATGCTTCTTTTCAGATTCTCACTAAAATGCTTAATTTATAGAAAACCCTCCTTCCACTGTCGCATTTCCATGCCAAAAAATTTCAGTCCTAATTTAAAATCTGCCATAATTCCACATAACATTGATTCCCAGGTAATATAGGAAAAAAAAAACAAAATCAAGTCTCTGTAGAAAGACAATCACCATCCAAAAATATTTTGAATTTTAATTCAAGGCGTAGAATGAGCTTCACTGCAAAGTAAGAGTGTATTGTGCTTTGCTTTTCTAGGAAAATAGGGAGCAAGTCCATGGTTAATCACATATTTACATTTCAGCGGCCCCATTTTTAAAATTTGAAAAGCTACCGCAACTTATCTGGAAAACATTAATTTAAATGTGTTCCCCTATATTGCACACGAGTTTAAAGACAGTTTTATCAACCACCACCTTTAATGCCCATTGTATTTCAGATCTTGTACCATCATCTTTAATGCAAAAAGATGAAACTGATTGATAAACTGATTTTGGTTGGTTAAATAAAACACTCAGCGTCATTTACAATCGGTGAGTATGATTAGAAGTTGATGGAATGTGCTACGTTTTCAGTGCACAACTTTCACTAATATTTGTATTATTAGAAACATTAACGAAAAAATTTTCAATGATGGTTGGTCCTGCCGAGTTTTATTAAATTTAAAAAAGTTTCCCCTCTTGAATGTGAAAATTCTGCTAGGAGTCACATGTTAGATAAATCAAAGTTCTTTTACATACTTTACAAGTATGCCTTGAACTATCAGGTCCTTTACCCAACCACCGGATAAAATAGACTGTAGGTTCAGTTTGACGTCCAACACTGGTCGTTAAAGTTAGTTTTTTTGTTTGAAGTCATTTTATAAATAAATTAATAAATACCTTCAACTGCACAAAAATCCAAAATCACTTCTTCAAACCTCAAAAAAAAAAAAAAAACACCTCAAAAAGTATAAATCCCTAAAAAAGAAAAAGATATAAACAGATTAAGTCATAAGTCATACAGTCTAAAACACATCCATACACCAATCACCTTCAATCAAAAGGATGAACTTGGAACAACCTCTACGAACAGAATAGGAAGAATAGTAGGTAATAGTGAACTAAAAATAGAAAGAAACAGGATAGAAGTAGATTTATGGAATGTCATTCCTCGCCAACCCTTTTCATTCACTTATCAAATACATCTCTTATTCCACAATTATACAGTAAGGAAAAAAAATATATATCAAAAATATGCAACTTGGTCCTTGGATCATTCTTCATATGTTTTGAAATTTTAAAATTTCCCTGACTTTCAGCATATCTTAAAACGTTTCCCTGACTTTCCCTGACCAATTTTTTTTCCCTGACTTTCCCTGACATTCCCTGACTTTCCAGAAAGTGTGAACCATGTGGACTTTATTTACTTTCAAATCAATCCTTTTAAACACCCTGCCAAACCTCTCTACCAATTCTCTCAAACTCCCTTCAGATTCACTATACAAAATGAAATCATCCGCATTCAATAAATAAGGCACCCCCCCACTCTCTTCCATTCTCCTAACACCATCCCCTACCTCTAATTCTTTCATAACCCCATTCACATACCAATTAAATAACCAAGGTGACATAACAAATCCATGCCTCACTATCGTCATACATACTCTTGATTCCATTAAGAAGCCTACCACCAACACCATATTATATCACTAATACCTGCCACAGAATTTCGATATTTATCCTGTCATATATATGCCTGTTGCAAGTCAATAAAACCTAAATATAATTTATCCTTCTTATATCTAATTTTCTCAATCATTTGTTTCAATGTGAAAAATAATAATAATAATAATAATAATAATAATAATAATAATAATAATAAATAATAATAATAAAAATCCCTGTGTGGGGGATAGAAATAATTTCCACATCATAGGTTCTACCTGTCGTAAGAGGCAGCTAAAAGGACATCGGTAGCTAGGTTGGGGGTACTGCTACCACTTATTTATGCCCTAGAAATGCTCATGCGTGCCTCGGATTTCTGGTGCATGCTTGCGCAGCCAACCCACAGTTCTGGGGAACCAAAGGACATATGAATAATAATAATTTCTCCTCCCAGGAAACCCAAGATTGGGTAGGTGGAGTGCGCAACATACAGCGGAAACAGAAGTTAAGTAAAACAACATGACCTAATCCAAAACCCCGCCCCCTAACCTCTCATACCAGTAAGTGCGAGCCTGTCAGAGTCAAAATATCCACCTTTGATGATTAATAATAATAATAATAATAATAATAATAATAATAATAATAATAATAACTTAAGTAAACAAGTGAAAACAAACTGTAATTCAATTACAGTTAAGACAACATAAAATAACAAAGACCAAAAAATCATTACAAGTTTTAGCATATGTAAACCATTTTTAATCAAAGACAGAATATGAACTATAAAATGAATTTATCTTACGAGGACTAGTATCAGGATTGATGACAATAAATCCGTGTTCAGAAGCATACCTCTGAGCACCTGCTTTTATGATAAAATTTTCTTCTGTGCAGGTAAGTCCTGAAAGCCAGAAAATGACTGGAACCTTTTCTGAAAGAAAAAGAAAAAGAAAAATAATATATATATATATAATATATATATTATATATTATATATATATATATATAATTTCTATAATATGTATAACATATATATTCATATATATATATATATATATATTTATATATATATATAATATATATATATATATATATATTATATAATATATAAATATTATATATATATATTAGGCAAATCATTTAAAAATCTTCAGAGTTATGGTACAACATTTAGAGCATATAAATTACAAATATCTTCTACGGTCTATTTACAAATCTGGCACAAAATTTTAACTAAAAAAACAAAATTTAATATATATAAAAAAAACATTTTTAAATTTCTCAAATTCATGACAGTTGTTTCATAGTTTTTTTAGTAAAAAGAATAAACCTAATTAATGTTTAAAAAAAAAAATTTGTTAAATTTATTTAATATTTTAAAAATATTTAATTAAAATTAAACCTACTTAATATTATTATGAGTGTCAAACCATAATTAAATATTTAAAAGGAGCTAAACCTATTTAATTATATTTAAGAGAGTTCAAAGTTGATATTAATATTTAAAGA
>JABUQX010050596.1:40000-47831 GCA_015478945.1 Trachelipus rathkii
GTACTTTGGTGTTCTGATATAAATCTTCTAGATTTCTGCTTAAACAATTCAGAAAGTTTTATAATCACTAGTGATGATCAGAGTTCTGTGGTTTAAATTTTTTGGTTAATAAACCCAATTGTATCATCTTAACAAGTTGTCTTATCAATGATCTCTCTCATGTAACCATGCATGGGAAGAAATTCAAATACGCAACTTCACAAAAACATTTATATTTTAAGTCAACCAAATAGTTAACTCTAAATGAAAATATAAAATATATTAAAGATATAGCTGGAAAACCTATAATATTCTTAATATTTGGGAAATAAAAATGGGAGATCAGATGGAAAAATTATATTGTATCTTTAAATTACTAAGAAAATCAAGGAATTAGACTGACTGCAGGAGCTCTTCGATGAAATAAGTGGACTTTTTAGAAACTGAAGCTTATAATGTCATTAATAAAAAAAATGTATAGGGCATAATATGCGCTGCGAGTGTAAGATTATGAAAATATGATCCGATTATTTTATTTTTTAATCTTACATGGGGGATTTTTTTTTCTTACTTTCTTCATGTGTCTTAAATTGTGTAAATAGATTGAAAAAATTCTCTGAAGCCTTAACTTTGTCTCAAATAATTGTTACCCTTTGACTTATAATTGCAACTTAAGTAATGTTTACTTTGAACACAGATTAAAAAGCATTACAAAAAGAAGAAATGTCTATAATACGTCAACAGAAGATTTGAGAAAATTCATCATTTTTCTAACACTTTACCTGTAATATCTGTGTGATGGGTGCTTTTAAATATAATGAATTTCACCTCAAATGAAGTTCCAATCTTATAATACTGTATTTATGGCATAACTATACGAAGTAGCTATATAGTATTCATATTTTAATCAAAACCAAAAAAAGATAGCTAGCAATATTTACATTTTATCTTTAATAATAACAACAGAAAAAGGCTATCAATTCTTTTTTTTTTTTTTACATAAAATGTGTATTAATTACGAAGTTGAGTGACTGATGGGTATTGTATATTTAATTTGGATTTCACTACATGATCAAGTAGATGCTGCAGCAAAGGATTCTTCTATTATGTATACCAGTTACTTTACAGTTATCAAAGCACTGAAAATTAAGATATTTAATATAATAAAGAAGCGCAAACTTATGCAAGACAATTGAATCGCATATATTACTTTTTGTCGTTACTAAGATTCAGTACCTAATTTAAGATTAGCCTGGTATATATGAATGTCGTAGATGAGAACAAAGTGAACTGGCTAGAATTAGACCATTTTTTTTGTAGCGATTCAACTTCTTGAGGAAGAATTCCAATTGTCATGCTATAATTCTTCAACACGCTTTAATCCAAAACATTTTTACTGGCTGCCCTATTTTTGTTAATCAATATTTTACAGTAAATATTGCTTTAATAATTTCATGGTAGTCTGAGATGAGTCGCAGACTCCTTATATGACAGGAACGCTGGTTCAAATCCTCTGCTTAGCAGTTGGAGTTTTATCTACTGGCGGGCAAAGGAAATTAAAACTCTACTGCAAACCACGTGGTGGCGCTAGTTGGATAAGCCGAACCTTAAAGTTTGATTTTCTTGTCCCCCGCTGTTCACCCCTTGCATAGGGATAAAGCATATTAAAAGGTAGTAAAAGGTAGTATATTGTTTACACATGATATGATAAAATTTCTTACTAAACTTTTCTAATTTTACACTTGATTTATTTTGGAAAAGTTAATTAATTGATGCCTCTTTATATATTTCCATCTGTATTATATTGGTATATATTTAGGATTGTTATTAATCAAGTTATGCAATTGCCATTAAAGGTTTAAGAAAGGATAGCGCAAATAAAATGAAAGAGTTTGAAAGCAATTTCAATAGCAAAAAAAATGTGAAGAAATAAAAATTCTATATAACTAACCTTACAAATTATATTCTTAATATTTAATTTTTACTTTTAGGACATTTTTATACTGCTATTGATAGTCATTCCAAAACATTTTTTTTATTCTAAGATTTTTTATCATCTTTACTAATTAAAATTTTTATTCGAGATAGGCTAACCCCAGGGAAAACCTAGTCAACACTTTTATTATCATTAAGACGAGATCCTTACAAATCCACACTCAGCTACTATATATAGACCTCCACACCCCAAATAGATTTACTTTAAATCTTCACGAGCCGCTAAACCGCTATTCAACAAATAAATTTCTCATATTTTTTTACAAAAATAATAGGGCAGCCCACAAACCGTATCATCAGCAATGCTTAATTGTCTAACATTTTATTCCTTTATCAATAATCTAATTTAACATCTGACATCATCTAGGAATAGGGGGACTTTAACCAATTCTTAGGAACTCATTTTCACCAGTTACTATAATGATTTAACAACCATTTAATACTACACACTCTCTCCTTTCCTTCAACCACTACTTTATTCAATTCTATATACACACAAAGGATAAGATGTTACTAAGCCTTTTCCATAGCATTACCTTATCAAAAGATTTACTAAGCTCTAAATAAATATCAACTGACTCACTTTTATCGTCAACAAAATCGGTAATATAATCCATAAATTTTAAAAATTTGTCAGACATATATCTTTCTATCCCAAATCATGTGACAAGAAATGTAATATTTTATCAAGTAAATATTTTCTCTTCAAATTTTAAATATATTTTCAAAAAATTTTAAATTCGCAAACCCAAAGTTAGTGAATTAAATTTAGTTGGTCAGCTAATAGTTATTAAAGTTAATGAAAACAAAATAAAATGAAAAAGTTGGCTTTAGTAATTAGTGGTTAGAGGGATCAACAGAACTGTGCCCATCTAATATATATATATATATATATTATATATATATATATATAATAATAATAATAAATATAATAATAATATATAATATATATATATATAATATATATATATATATATAATATTGAGTCCTCTCTCTCTCTCTTTCTCTCCTCCTCTGTAAGTTTCCCGCGCATTCGTTAGATGTCATCACGTTCGTCTCCCTCTTCCTCTTGTGTTCGCCATTTTGAAGTATGCATATTTTCCATGCTCCTTATTATGTGATGAAAAGGCTCTGATATTAACTGTTCAGTGCGGTTAGATGTTTCAATATTCAATCGATAGTTTTTCAGTGGACTTCAACAACACCTTTTTGTCAGTGATTGATTGCCCTGTAATCATATTATTTTTGTGAAAAGTATTGGGTTTGCTGCTGATGCTATGCTGCTTGCTATTGACAATTCCTAGTCTTATTCCACCTTCATTCTAATGAACCCCCTTCAATATATATATATACAGTATATACAGAGTGATCGAGAAGTCGCGCACATCAAAATATTCGAGTCTGTGAATTTATTAGTAAATGGATTAGGTCTATCTGCAACCGCTAGATAGCACCACGGGTATTACCTGAAACACACGTAACAAAACGTACATTGGTGGCTGTGCTCCCATTACGTCTCAGTAGCGTAGAGTTCTTTGACGGGTGAGGATGCTGTTTTCCCAAGAGCAACGAGTGTTTATTCTTGAACAATATTTAGCTTGTTGTTCATATGTACGTGTTAAAAATGCATTTAGTGACATATCCAGATGCAACAGAATAATAATTCGACAAAAATGAGATTAATCGCCCATTTCCGGGAAAACGGTTCTGGTGCTGACAGGAAGAGAGTCGGCAGACCTACCATTTTGACTACAGCTAAACTGGCGTAGGTTCGGAAAGTGATGCTGCGTTCGCCTACAAAGAGCCTGCGGAGACTTCCAGTAAACTCCCAGTTGTTATATGGAAGTGCACAGTGTACACAAAGCGATGAAGATGTTAAAATTTCGTGCATATCATGTTCGCTGTGTTCAGGAATTGAAGACACCAGATCAAGAGAAACGTATGGCCTACTGCAGATGTTTCGCTCATTTGTGACAATCAGGAATAGCAGGAAGCTTGACCGTGTCTTCACGGATGAGCGTGGTTTCATCTTTAGTGGATAGTGGAAAAGCCAAAATCACTACGAATCATGCTCTACCGAAAATCCCCATGCTTTTTAAAAAGTGCATATGAACGACAAACTAAATACTGTTCAAGAATAAACACTCGTTGCTCTTGGGAAAACAGCATCCTCACCCGTCAAAGAACTCGACGCTACTGAGACGTCATGGAAGCACAGCCAATAACAAAGACGTTTACGTGTGTTGCAGATAATACCTGTGGTGCTATCTAGCGTTTGAAGATAGACCTAATCCGTTTACCATTAAATTCACAGACTCGAATATTTTGATGTGCGGGACTTATATATCACTCTTGTATATATATATTTATATATATATAATATATATATTATATAATATATATAATATATATATATATATAATATATATATTATATATTATATATTTATATATATAGTATATATATATATAATATATATATATATAATATATATAATAATAATATAATATATATACACAGTAATATATATATGTATATATATATATATATATATATATATATATATAAATATAATAAACTGATATATATATTATATATATATATAATATAATATATATATATATATATATATAATATATATATAAAGTGTAACCATTAAATCAAACATTTGACATTACATGTTCCATCCCTATACTTGATCTAAGGAAATTATAGAATACTAGTTATCACTGTTAATAGACTTTTCAATAATGATGTTACTTTTTGATTATATAATTTCCGGATATTGAGGCACTTTCTTCTATGACTCAAAACGTTACAAAGTTACTCTATTTACTTCAGATTCAGCGAATGGATAAACATACCAGTTAACGCAACTTAAGGCACATACAATTACTATGGATAGCTCCCTGTTGTGTTTGAATGCAAGAATGTGTTTTCTTAAGGAAGGGAGATTGCAAGAACTGAGTGAAGATATGATGTTGAAAGAAAGAAGTATTGAGTTGAGAAAAGAGGGAAGTGTTAGGAAAGGTTAGTAGGGATGTCGAGGCGAGGAGGAGCGGGATATAGGGGTAGACAGGATAGTGATTCACCTAGGCAAGAAGATGAGAGGGAAAAGGATAAAGTATTTGATAAGTCTGCAGATGAATATAGAGTTGTAGAAAAATAAAATAATAAGTTAAAGATGAGGATCTCGAAAGTCAGTCAGCCTGTGAACTGCAGTACAGGTTCGACTGTCTTCCAAGATGGAGGATCAGAAATGCCAAGTAATTGATTTTTCTTAAAGGAGACTGAAAACAATCTAATTGGAGACTCTATGACACAATACCTATAGGACTTTTCAAAGAATAAAAAGAAACGATTTAGAGTATGTTATCCACACGGCCGAGTGAGTGATTATCGTGGATAGGATAGATAGAGAGATTGATTCTACAAATGTTGATTAAATGTGATTGTGCATAGTGGGTACAAATATATAGAGACATAGAAATTCAGAAGATTAATAGCAGATTATAGAGATTGATTCAGAGAGAGAAAGCTAGTGGAAGAAGGTGCATGATTCTGGATTTTACCTAGGTTAGGGGCAGTCAGGAATGGGGAGTAGGGCTTTAGGTGTAAATGAAAGGGTTAGAAATTATGTTTTTCAGAAAAAATATTAGGTTTTTGGATTTCTGGAGAGAATTTCTGGATAAAGATCTGTTTCCAGCAAGATGGAGTCACTTGAGTCATAAAGGAGCGTGAGCTTTTCAGTAATAGTTGGAGACTTGTTAGCCAAAAAACTAGGAAATTGGGCGGTGGTTGGCTAATCTATATACAAATAATAGCAAATGGTAACTATAATAGTTGGGAGATAAATAATGCTAGTGTTGTTACAGTTTCAAATAATGATGATGATTAATAAAAATAACAGCATTTTGAGTATCAAATGTTTTAACGGTTTCAATATAGTCATTAGCCTTAGAAATAAAAAAATGAGCTGATTATTATACCATAAATGAAAAATCTTAACATTATTTGCATAACTGAGGCATGGGGTTATATGAAGAAATTATTATGCAACTCCTTTCCAGGAAATGAAATAGACGATATTCCGCTTTATTGTATACCAGCGTAGAGGGAAAGAAGGGTCTGTGTGTGCGCTTTAGTTAAAAAGCAATAATTATCAATCTTATTAATGACTGACTTTTAAAACTAATCATGATATTGAATCAGTTTGGGTAGATATTCTTATACACAATAAATCATTTAGAATAGGGGCATTTATAGACCTCTGGCCAGAGTCAAGAATTAGACGCAGAAAATTGGAAAGAAATAGAACAGCATGCCACAAATAAAGAAAAAGTATAGTCAAATGGGTGATTTTAATTTTCCTGGCATTCATTGGATTCCTTGTCTAATATGGACCATAGTAGTTCTGCATTCATAAAAATTGTATACTAGATAACTTTTTGACCCAGATGGTCAAAAACCCACAAGATACGAGATTGCACTACTAGACTTATATAAACTAAACGATGAAATATGTGATGAATTAGAGTTAGGAGAACTTAGGATATTACCAAATATAATTAGATTTTAATATGAATTATAATTGATATAAATTGCAACTTAATAAAGAAAGATCTTAGATTTCCGAAAGTGGCATTTTACAAATTTCGAAACATGCTTAGTACAACTAACTGGGATAAAGAGTTTAAAGACCAAAAACTGTTTTATTGTAGGAACATTTAAGCAAATTTAATGAATATTCAGTTCAGTAGTTTAAAGATAAACCCATTTAGGTGGCAAAGAGAAAACCTTTTTGGTGGAATAGAGAAAATTAATGAAAAGCCTAGATGTTTTAAAATATTAACAAATAGTAATAAGATGATTTAGGAAAAATTATAGGAAAAAATAGAAAGAACTTGAACCAATCAATAAGAAAGGCAAGAGAGAGGCAGAAATTAATTTAGAAGAATAGTAATAAAAATCTGAAGAAATTTTTAGCTTTTATAATTAAAAGTAAGAAATAGGACAATTGGTCAATTTAAAATTAGATTGATGAAAATTTAGTGAGTCAGATAAGGAAATGGTCAACATTTTCAATGCTTATTTGCTTCAGTGTTTACTGAGGAAAGATAGATAATAGTTTGGAGACTATAGTTCTGTTGCATTGTAACAAAAGACTTAAAGAATTTGAATTTGGTGTAAAAGATATAAAACGTTTATTAGATCATTATGATGACCCAAGTAAAGCTCAGGCCCTGATCTATATATGGCATAGAATTCTGAAAAGAGGGTAGTACCAGCATTGCCAAAGCACTGCTATTTGATGTTTAAGCGATCGTATAACATTTGTGAGTACAGCATGACTGCGAAAATGCATATGTGTGCCCTATTATAAGAAAGAGTAGTAAGAAGATTGGGAAATTATAGGCCAGTTAGCTTAACATCTCTGGTTGTAAGGTTCGAAAAAGTAATGAAAGGTCATATAGAGAAAATTTTTAGAAGATAACAAGTATTGTATGACTCCCAGCACGTTTCAGAAAGGTATCATGTCAGCATACATAGAACGCTCTCAGGCTCCACACATATATTATACATACAATACATCCCATCACAATAATATCATTAATTTGAATCTAACCATAAAGGCTTCTGTCCATCACCACCCTCCCCGAATAACATCCCATGCAAAGATACTATTCCTATTCTGATTAACTTTATTAAAGATTCCGCAAGCTAAAACTTTAATAAATAATACCATCATATAAATATAATTAATTCCATTAGCACTATCTTCACTATATAAAATGATTTAAAGATTGAAGATATTCTAATTTAATATATTAAAACCAAATAGAATAGTAAATTTCTT
>JABUQX010050597.1:5000-7500 GCA_015478945.1 Trachelipus rathkii
CTATGACCTCCTTGGTTTGCCGATTTTGTTGCTTCCAAGTTTATTGCAGATGAGTTAACGTTTGCTTATAGGTGTTGTTATAACTTCACCGCGATTAAACTTAAATTATCCTTGTGTTTTGTTTTATTTATGGAAAGTACTCTTTCATTGAACAAAAAAAAAACTATTACGATTTTGTTAAAAAAAACTCCTTTACTTTACCTATTTCAAAATACAACTAGGGGACCAAACTAAACATGCGCATCAAATGCAGAGTATAAAATATGTTAGGAGTATTTGCAGCAATGGAACAACGGAAAAAAAGCAGAGGTATAATATTTGAAAATCAATGGTGTGGAGGAGAAAAAGGAGAAACTATAGTGAAAACTCTTGTTTTTGTTTGTTGAATAAACGATATCAATAGACGTAACCAGATTAATGGATAGATATATTGTTATATAGACTCCACTAGACGACCAGAGACTTTCTTAAGAGATGAACCAACTTCTGACAATGAAAGTATTTGTAAGCAAATCATAAATTAAATTGTTTTTTTAAATAACGACAAGAGATATAAATCAATCCCAGTTTTTTAATTAAACTTTATCGTTGCGAGTGAAATTCACTGGACAGTTTCCCTTGTCTTAGAAAAAATATCATATGAGGCCATCAATGGTTTTCCTGTGAAAATTAAGATGAAAATTTTCACCTTCCGAAGAAAAGTTGGTAAAAAGAGTATGGCCTTATGAAGGAAACATGGCTACTAGAGAAAAAAATTATAAAAACATTTTGTTGCTAGAGAAAATGTCATATTTAAACCACTGTACATCAAACTAAGCTTAACTAAATAATTTCCAAAGCCCCTGAGTAGATACATGTTTCAGCTATATGTAGAAAATTTAATGTTCTGAGAAGTAAAAAGCTGAGGACCAGTATTTTTGATGGACCACAAATTCGAGTTTTCCGTTCAAGTAACATGCAAAGTCATCTTTTTGTTTGGCTGTAATGAATTTCCTGGTGAATTATGAGGCCGATGACTGGTTGATTTGCTCACTTCATTTTGTAAACTTGCTGTAATGTAAGCATTAAAATCTTTTCCTCCGCAGTAATTTGATAAGATTCCCAGAAAATATCTGTAATCTAAGAATGAAATTAACGATTTGAATAACTATAAGAACCATGAAAGAATGATACAATGGAAGAAAGTGTGTTCACATGATGATGGATTACTGCTGGAGAAACCGGCGCGAATACCCAGACACACCCCATTGCAGGAATCCCAGTAACTCGCTTATGAGATGCCTAACTTCTGTTCGTGCTCTAGCGCCGAAACCCGGCACACCACATTATCTATCGGGCCAGTCAACAATTGCTTAACATTACATTTACTGTATATATATATATATAGTAGTATATATATATATATATATATATAAACATATAAATAAAGAGAAAAATTTTTATTTATATATATATATTTATATATATATATATATATATATATATATATATATATATATATATATATATATATATTATTTGGAACAGTGCGGATGACAGGATTAATGAGCAAGATATTTGCAGGTTTTAATGGTATATGGTATTGATGCTAGACTTTGAATGGTATTAAAAGTATGTGTGTTAACTGAGTATGTAAATAAAATAAATGGAGTAGACAATGAGTGGTTTAATATTAATAGCGAATGATATAAATATATATATATATATATATATATATATATATATATATATATATATATATATATATATATATATACTATATATATATATATATATATATATATATATATATATATATATATATTGTCTTCTACACTATTTAATTTCTTTATGGATGGGGCAAAGAAAGAATTTAAGGTAAAGGTGGCAGGGGAAGGCCTTTGCCTGATGAAGGATGACATAGTGCAAGGTGGGTTGCATATTGAGTGCAGTTAATTTGGCATTGTGTTGTGAATCAAAGGAAAACTTGAAAGCTTGGTAGAGAGGTTTGAAAGGGTTTGTAGAATTAGGGATTGAAAAATAAGTGTAGATAACAGCAAAATTGATGTGGTAGGTGAAGAGAATCCGCAGTGTGAAATCATGTTAGATGATGATGGCAACTGGAAGAAATATCTGCCTTTAAATATTTAGTCAATATGTAGGATGAAAAGGAACGGACAATGCTAAGTAAAGTAGGAAAGCTATAAGTGGTGGAAAGGTGGTTGGTGCAGTTAAATCTTTGGTGAATGCAGTGTGCCTTAGTTTTAAGTGTGTATGTTTCTACATAAATGTTTGTTTTCACCAGTGTTATTAAATAGTAGTGAAACTATAGTATGGAGTACGAGGTATAGATCTAACGTTCAGTCTGTTTAGATGTAAAATAGTAGTAGTGCTTGCTAGGTGTTTGAAAAATTGATAAATTGAATAATGAACGAATTATAGGGCAGTGCTTGGTGACGATAGATAGATAGATAGATAGATAGATAGATAGATAGATAGATAGATAGATAGATAGATAGAT
>JABUQX010050597.1:22500-33524 GCA_015478945.1 Trachelipus rathkii
GGACAGGTTTCCTCCCAACATCTGCTGTATTCCTAGTGTTAAGAAATAAAGTACAAAAGACAATTTAGATCTTATTACAAACCCCCCGAGAAGATTCCACAACAACCTAACCAATGGTGGAACTTTATAGTGGTGATCAAGAGGAGTGAAGATTATTTCCACGGATTGGAGCCTAGAACACTCACCAGAAGACCGAGAATACCTTCAAGAATTACTCTACCAGCATACTAACTAAATGAATTTTATAATTTTTTATTGTTTTAACGGGTATATTTACCCACAATTTATGTTTTGCGCTTCTCTCTACTTTTACCAGCTTCCACAAAGATTACAGCAGCAACCACCAGCCTCTCCCAGCATAAATTTTACAGTACGTGGAACCCTCTTCTTACCAGACGTACAGTACCACATTCCAATCAGGTTATTATTATTATTATTACTGTTATTATTATTTAAAAAAACTGTTTATTATTATTATTATTATTATTATTATTATTATTATTATTATTATTATTATTATTATTATTATTATTATTATTATTATTATTATTATTATTATTATTATTATTATTATTATTATTATTATTATTATTATTATTATTATTATTATTATTATTATTTTTATTATTATTATTATTATTTATATTATTATTATTATTATTATTATTATTATTATTATTATTATTATTATTATTATTATTATTATTATTATTATTATTATTATTATTATTATTATTATTATTATTATTATTATTGTTTTATTATTATTATTATTATTATTATTATTATTAATATTTTTTTGTTGTTTACCTTTTTTATTAATATTATTATTATTATTATTATTATTATTATTATTATTATTATTATTATTATTATTATTATTATTATTTTTATTATTATTATTATTATTTATATTATTATTATTATTATTATTATTATTATTATTATTATTATTATTATTATTATTATTATTATTATTATTATTATTATTATTATTATTATTATTATTATTATTATTATTATTATTATTATTATTATTATTATTATTATTATTATTATTGTTATTATTATTATTATTATTATTATTATTATTATTATTATTATTATTATTATTGTTGTTGTTGTTTTTGTTATAATTGTTATTATTATTATTATTATTATTATTTTATTATTATTATTATCATAATTATTATTATTATTATTATTATTATTATTATTATTATTATTATTATTATTATTATTATTATTATTATTATTATTATTATTATTATTATTATTATTATTATTATTATTACTATTATTATTATTGTTGATATTATTATTATTATTATTATTATTATTATTATTATTATTATTATTATTATTATTATTATTATTATTATTATTATTATTATTATTATTATTATTATTATTATTATTATTATTATTATTATTATTATTATTATTTTTATTATTATTATTATTATTATTATTATTATTATTATTATTATTATTATTATTATTATTATTATTATTATTATTATTATTATTATTATTATTATTATTATTATTATTATTATTATTATTATTATTATTATTATTATTATTATTATTATTATTATTATTATTAATATTATTATTATTATTATTATTATTATTATTATTATTATTATTATTATTATTATTATTATTATTATTATTATATTATTATTATTATTATTATTATTATTATTATTATTATTATTATTATTATTATGATTATTATTATTATTATTTTATTATTATTATTTTTATTATTATTATTATTATTATTATTATTATTATTATTATTATTATTATTATTATTATTATTATTATTATTATTATTATTATTATTATTATTATTATTATTATTATTATTATTATTATTATTATTTTTTCCTATGTCGTTGGGGCTACTGGCACATTATAACACCACCCTTGTGGGCTAATGTGTTCCTCGTCGACTCACTCATATAAAAAAAAGGAAGAAAGGAAGAATTTTTTTTTATTTTAGATAGTATTTTAGCATTTTTCTGGCGAAATAGACGCATTTTAGTTCATAGTCCAGCTCTTATTGTTATAGTTTCTTTGGTTTTTCCACCCTCTTTTCGCTATTAGCGCCTTCGCTGGCTCCCCATCTTCCTTCCCTTCTTTTCTCTCCCTCGCTCTACCTAATTCTACGCCTTTCATCATGTCCTCTGACTCGCGAACCGTACATCTCCAACCCTTTTTTATTAACATTCACGTTCTTTGGTTTGACCTCGCCGAGTCAGTGCTCCTGTCCATCGAAGAAGAGAAGTGGAGATATTCGAGAGTCGTGAATGCTCTCCCAGAGTCTTGTCTTCTCAAAATCAGAGACGGTTTAGCGGCAACTAGAACCTCTCCCACCCCTTACGCCACTCTCAAAGTCCTTATTATCGCCAGCTTAGCCCCAACCAGAGAGGAACGTGTAAAGAATCTGCTTAGAGGCGTCGCACTGGGTGATCATTAACCTTCCGAGTTGATGACGCGGATGCTGAGTTTGCTGGGTGGTACCCCATCTCCACGCAAGTAACAAATCATCCGCTCGCTTTTCCTCCAGAAAATGCCCGCCAAGCACTACAGCGTCCTGAAGTCGTTAATCCTGCGCAAACTCTCTCTGAGTTTGCCGCTACAGCGGACAGGGTTTTGCGCTTCCTTATAAGCACTACTACCAACGTTTTTTCAGTATCCCTCACACCTCCCACAGCTACTAAGCTTAACTAGTTAGGTACAGAGGATATAAAAAAGATTGTCACTTTATATGTTTATTTCTTAGAATTAATTACTTAAAATTTCACAGTCAATAATAATAATTGTTGTTATTAATGCTTTACCTTGATTAAATATTCAATATAAAAATTAGTCATTCCAATAAAAGAACATTGGTCTATAATGATAACCAGGCTTTGTAATTCCAACACTCTTACAAATTGTTTGTCATTATTAAAAATCAGTTTTAGATTAAGATGGGGGTAATTAATTTTTAATATTTCACAAAATAATAATAGTTCAGATGATATTATTCATTAAAAGAAAATAAGGAGTATTTCTATATTGAACTATCAGCTTATAACATCGAAATGTTCTCATTGGCAACAATCTTCCCTTAATACAAGATTTTAATTAATAATGAAGTACAATTGATGATGAAGTGCACAAAAAAATATAATATGGTTAATCATTCTATTAATTATTTATAATCGACCTTCATAACGCTGATTTCATCTAAAACATTACCTCTTTTTTCGTAACTTCGAGGCAAACTCTCGCCAAGTCAAACACTTTATCTCGTCAGTTAAACCAATTGGTTATATATTGTCATGATTATTAATAATTCGCATTTAAAATCAGGATGCGTGTTACACTGCATCAATTTATTGTATATTGACACAATTAATAGCAATTATTGTTAAAATTTAATACAGATTATTGCACAATCATTTTTAAAATAATCGGTTTCGGTAACGCTAAACAATTTTAACGCATCCTCGCTCTTTGAAATACAAGCGCAGACTGACAATCTCGGCAGCGTCAAAACCGTTAAAATCATTATTGCAAATCCAACCTCTACAATTGGTAATCCCAGAGTGAGAATCGCTTGAAAGAATCATGCGGTTCCCCCTTTTTGTCCCTCAATCAGTGACACAGAACCGTAGCAAAATATATATAAAAAGTTTTCTCCTTTCACCCCCCTGTTTTTGTGATGAACCCATACCTTGTAAACAATCGTAATTCCTTAATCTCTACAATTACAACATTCGCGATTTCATAACCTCCATTATACGGTAATATACCACCTTCACTTTATTCAATTATCCCTTCCACTATAATTTTGATAGCCAGGAAATTGTTAACACTCGTTCATAATAGAAAAAGTATATATTATTCAATCTCTCTCTTTTTTTTAATAAATATCGTCAAGAGTCAGTTAGTTGAGGGAAAAAGAAGAATTTTCTTTCTGACAGGAAGAAATAAGATCACAACATTCTCACCAACACCAATTACTCGCGTAGGAAATGGTTAATACTACTATTATTAAGGAAACCCACTCATACCCCCCATGAGCAAGAAGAAAGCATTATAAACATTAAAAAAAAAATTTGTTACTCGATTCTACCCTTTCTCCTGTACCATTGTCATCGCTATTTATACTATGATAAACCCTTATATTTCTCAAATTCTCTACAGCTTCTTTCCCATTTTTTGATATATACACATTGTTTTTAGTTATTCGTAAAACCCTATATGGACCAGAATACCTTTCTTCTAATTTACCCACATTATACTGTTGATTCCTAACTAGTACAAATTTAGCCTTATTGAGATCTTTTGGAACAAATATATGCTTATTTTTGTATACAACTTGAGGTGCCAAAGGCCTTCGCATTAAAGCCACTAATTTCTTCAGGTAGGCACTCTGACTGACCGCAGCATTGGGCGGTTTTGCAAGAGACCACCTGGGACGGATAAATTCTGACCGAACATCAAAATGCTGGGCGTTACTCCCTCTTCGTTCATAGGACTGATCCTCAAACAATATAGTGCAAATGGAAGGATCTCAGGCCACTCTAAGCCCTCGCCTTTACTATCGTTTACCATGCATCTTAGGGTTATTACCAGGGCCTGGTTAAATTTTTCACAAATTCCGTTACTATTTGGGGCACTTGGTGCCGTAACAATATTATCAATACTGAGCAGGTTGCAGACATCGCAGAACAATTTGGCAGTGAATTGAGTTCCGCGATCAGATACAAGTCTTTTTATAACCTCGCAGAATGGAAATACTTCGCTTATCAAAACATGCAGAACGGAATCTACAGTAGCCTGTTTCAAGGAATAAGCGAACAGATATTTGCTGTACCTATCGATGAACACCAACAGATAATTGTACCCCTTACTATATGGCATTTTTATCAGATCCGCATGAAGTGTGTCAAACTTCTCCGACACCTCCTTTTACCTCCCCCATTCGGGGGAAATCCTCCTAGTATTCTTGTTTTTTTGGAACATAAACCCTCCGTGCTCGCTTCTATCGCTACATTGCCAAACCTCGAGTGAATGGAGCCCTTCCTCCTTGAATTTTGATCAGTGTTCGCAGTGGTAGGGTTTTTTGAAGTTTGGTATAGCGTTGTCATCAGGTCTGTGATGCTTCTAATGAGAGAGAGCATCTCTTGGGTGCTCTTTTCTTGTGCGGCTATCAGGCGAACGATCTCGCTCTCGTGAGTGGAAGATTCTTCGGGTTCAAATTGAGATGAGTTGTCTCCTTCCCCTATTCCCTCGTTTAAGAGAATTTCTTCAGAGAGAGGTTGATTGGATTTTAAGATTTGGGATCGAGTTATAATAGTCATACTTGTTCCTTTGTTTCAAATAATGGGTGATTTCCATTCAGAGTTGGGCAATTTTTAACGGTTTTTTTTGTTATACCGTCTTTATCTTCCTTCAAGCTATATACTTTTTTGGGAAATTTAAATTGTGTTCTCTTTTTCACTATCACTTTAAGATGGCATTTTTTCTCTCACTTTGATTTTATTTATGCACTGCTTGGATTTCACTGTTTTAGATTATTTATTATGATTTCGTGTTTGTTTGTATATTAGATTTGTTGTATTATTATACTATTTTTTTTTTTTTTTTTTTTTTTTTTTTTTTTTTTTTTTTTTTGTCTATACAGTTTTATTAGGTTATACCGAATTTATCGTCCTTTCCACTCTCGCTCATTTTATTTTAAGTATGTAGATTCTATTTCGTAATAAAGGATAAATATCACATTTGAGTGTATTTTTTTTTTTTCTTAATATTTTTTATACACTTATCCTTTGATGATGGCACTTTTTCACATACTCATCTGTTCTTTCACTTTGGTTTTAATTATGCACTGCTCGGATTTCACTGTTTTAGATTATTTATTATGATTTCGTGTTTGTTTGTATATTACACGGTTGTTTGTTCGAGTCACTCTAAGGGTCACTATTTCTTGACTTAAACTTAACTAGTTAGGTACAGATGATATAAGAAAGATTGTCACTTTATATGTTTATTTCTTAGAATTAATTACTTAAAATTTCACAGTCAATAATAAGGATTGTTATCAAGTTATTTAATGTTTCACACGTTTATTTGTTATAATAAAAAATTATAATATAAAATATCAATTATTCATATGAATTTAACGAATAAATATAAAATATTGTATAAATTCCTTTATAATGAATAACAGAGTTTGCTTTTTTTAAAAATTATAGACCAACACCTACTCTTTATCAAGTTGTTATTACTGCTCTTTGTATCATGAAACTCTAAACTTATTATAGATTACACAGAATTTAAGTAATTTAAAATTAATATTCACAAAACAATAATAGTTCAGATGAGATTATTCATTAAAAGAAAGTGAAATATTTCTATGTTGAACTGAGTCAGTTTTATAACATCTCTCTCAACATCAAAAATACTCTCTCACAGGCAACTTCTTCCTTTAACACCCGATATATCAGTAAAAAAAGTGATTAGGCATGGGTATCCAATCACAAAGAACAAATAATAGGTACAATTAATTACACAAATACTCAAAATATTATTAGTATAGTCAATCACCTCTGGACATAGCATTTACTCTGAATAATATCAACTAGTGTCAATCTAAAATCAGTTATATCGATTCTCTAATACAAACACTCTTTTTTCAAGCTTAAGTACAAGAACTCTCTGCCGAGTCAACACCTGAGTGAGTCATTGTTTCTACATACTCTCTGTTATCCGGTTTTATTTATGATTGAGTTTATATTAGGATTTTATGATTTTACAATTTCGTGCATAAACGAATCATTACAGATAAATTTGTAAGCACTCAGTATGCATTCTCGAAATCTAAGAATTCTATCAATATTGTCCACACATTGCAATTGATATATATCATGCTCCACATTAAAGTTTTTAATATGGTGTATGCACAATGTATCAATCTATAAGCATTTGGTTGTCCGTAAATGCTAATCAATTTCTTAGAACGAGCATATCTATATCTACTCTTTGTAAGTTGGACGAGCGGGTAGACTGACGGACTCGCTCTCTCGGCAACGCCAAAACCGTTAAAAATCTTTCTCGTAAATCCAACCTGTACAATTGGTGATCCCAGATTGATTTAAAATTTATGAGGGTACGTTTAACTACCTCCCTTAGGATTGTTATATATATATTATATATATATATATATAATATATAATATATATATATATATATAATAATATATATACATATATATAATATATACCCATAATATATATATATATATATATTAAATATATACTATATATATATATATTATATAATATATTTATATATATATATAATATATATTATATTATATGATATATATATTATATATATATATAGTAGTATATTATATATATAGTTTACCTCCTAGGTAATTGGTATATATAGTAAATTATCCGTATATAAATGCACTTGCGAATTTTTTTATGATATACGATTATATATAAACGATACTCTATTTTTACTCCAACCAGTCTATATTACATCGTACCCGCAACGCAAACCTACGCCACGTCTTATAGTATATTAGTTAAATCGTCCCTTATTAAGCTTACTATAACTATTACGCACTGGAGATAAACTCTAATAATATATTGTAACACACCACACCACACTAATACGCACCACACCATAAATAATAATGATATATGTTATATATATATTATATATATATATATATAATATATATACCACGAAGTATTATATGCTACCTAACGCACTAATACTAGCTACACCCCAAAAGTGGTATTATATGTATGAGTGAGTTTACTAGACTATCTAAACGCCCAATTACTTGGGTAATTCATATAACTCGGTACATATATATATATATATATTATAATATATATATTATATAAAATATTATATAATTATATTAATATTATATTTAATTAATATTATATATTATATATATATATATGATATATATATATATTATATATATAATATATAACTATATATTATATTATATATATATAATATATTAATTATATATATTATATAATAATATATATATTTATATTATATATATATATATATATAATATGATATATTATATAATATATATATATATATATATTTAATATAATATTTATTATATATATATAATAGATTAATTAATAGTTATATATATATATATATAGTTTTACATTGAGTGCTAACAAGGTATATATCTTATATATAACCACATATATATACCAGGCATCTAATATTAGGGAACGCGATTTCTAAAAAATTTTCTAACTAGTTTAATTCGACCTATCTCAATGTCTACCGTAATATTATGTCATTTTTAGCGCACACTAATGAAAATTCAGATGAATGGTACATATTTAGTGAGCTAGGGCTATATAGATAACTATCCAGAAAAATATATTTTCAGTTTGATTTAAATCTATGACACCTAATGTAAGGTTTGATGACTTTTTTTAGAAATAGTACTGAGTGACGTTAAAAATTCTTTCGCTTATTTCTTATAAAAAAATCTTTTTATTTACACATTACTTTTGTATAATTTATTGATATATATTTTTTTCAACTTTAATATAAAATTCAATAAAATATACACTGAATAGTTTATCATGCTTCCAATTTTGATAATCATTCATATTATACTTTACGTAAGAAGTATTAGTTTGTGGAATATCGCCTTATTGCATCCTTTCAGAAATTACGTAGAAAAATATGTGACCTCTAGCATTATACTATATGTGGGATAGATCTTTAATTAATATATCTATTATATAAGTGTGAATTATAATAATAAATTTTTGGCTTCGGTCACTGTCGTTAGTATAACACTTTATTTTTGTAGCCCTTAAGTCTATCACTAAAAAAAAGTCTTCAAATGTGTTCTAGAGAGAAGCTACAAATGTGCTCACTAGATTGAAGAAAACTGGGAAACCATATAATAAAAAGCCTTACAGATAGCGCGTAAAAGGTATCTTATATGAGCAACAGTTTTTTGACATGTTTCAAAAGCATTTATTATATTTACCAATGTGAAAATAAGCTTCTTTCACCTATTTAATATATAATAACTAAACACTCATTTAGAGAAGCAAAATCATATAAATATGCTGAATAAAATTATATATATATATACTATAATATATATATAGTATTATATATATATATTAATATACTATTATATATATATAAATATTATATATTATATATATATAATATTAATAATATAGATATATATATATATATATATATATATAATATATATATATATTATTATATATATATAATATATATATATATATATATATTATATATATATACATGGGCGTAGACAGAATTTCATTTAGGGGGGGGCAAAGGTTGAGTGATATATATATATATATATATATATATATATATATATATATATATATATATATATATATATATATATATATATATATATATATATATATATATATATAATATATATAATATATATATATAGTATTATATATATATATATATATCTATATATATATATTAATGTATATATATATATATATATATATATACTATATATATATATATATATATATAATATATATATATATATATATATATATATATTATATATAAATATATATATATATTTATATAGATAATAGTATATATATATATAAATATATATATATTATATATATATATATATATATATATAATATATATATATATATATATATATATATATATATATATATATATATATATATATAGCACCTTTATCAGCCGCCAAATGCTATCGACATACTGAGAGTTCCAGCGGAGAATACTGTCTGAAGAAGCTAGCTGAATAAAAAGCACACAGATAGTTGACTTCAAGCCAATATGAAAACGAAAACATTAAAACTATATTAAAAAATGTATGTTTATAATACGTATGTAATTAGTAATACTCCTTCAGTATCTATCGATTGATTATCTTTTTTTCAGTTTTCTACTAATACCCTTAAAACTGTTTTTTCTCGATCTGGCCAAACATCTAAGGTTCAGTTTTTTATTTTCCCAAGATTTAGGGGGGCAAGTGCCCCCCCTGCACCCCCCTGCCTACGCTTATGTATAATATATATATATATATTATATATATATATATATATATATTATATATAGACTATATATATATTATATATATATATATATAATATATATAATATATATATTATATATATATATTATATATATAATATATATATATATCAACAATTGACGGTTGGATCGTGTGAATTAATCATTAATGACGAGTCTTTCTATCGCTTGGAGGATGGAATGGTGTTTTTTTTTTCACGATAAACTGGGCTCGAATATCGGGATGGTTTATTAAACAGATAAAAAATTGCTGTCAATGGAAGATTCTTACAAAATTTAATTACAGTTTACTGCATAGTGTATTAAACTAAATCAAGCTACACAAAAAATGAAACATTGAAAAAGACATACAATAGTAACAAATCTCTTTTTAATTAACTTTAATAAATACTCTCTTCATTCTCTCTCCTCATCTCTCTCATCTTCTCTCTCTATCTCTCTCATAATTGGAACCCCACCTCCCTTGACCACCTCCCTTGACCACCTCCCTTGACATTTCCTTCTGTTCACTCCAAATTTAGGTTATCCTAACATGGCAGACTAGTCACACTCTATCCCCTGATCACATTCCAATATTAATTACAATTTATCAAACACACACTCACACACATCCTTTAGAAGAACGTACACTAACTATATGAAAGCACACTCATATGATTACCCTGATTTTATAGAACAAGAACTGCAGTCCATCGAAATTCGAAACCACGTCTTCGGTGGTTAAAATTTTCAAATGCGTTGAGTTGAATTAGGGCTTGATATCAAGTTTAGATAATCCCCTCACCCTAACCCAATTGGTTAGAAAATACACGTAACTCAATTTCCCCTGACCAAGAAGCAACTGAGGTAGGTAATGA
>JABUQX010050598.1:0-32500 GCA_015478945.1 Trachelipus rathkii
GAGAGAGAAGGTTCGATGACACGTTAGTTATATTTACTAATTATGCACTAGAAAATACTATATTTATATTCAGAAGATTTGTAATGGTGATCCACTTAAACAATGCACATCAAATTAAATTATACCTTCTTAAGTTCTCGACGAGATTTAATAATTACCTGTTATATAGTATATACTTTTTGTTACTTTATTAAGTATAAATAAAATACTATATATATAAATGTTAACATTGGGAATTTTCTTTACTACTTCAATCTAACAATAGTTGATTGCGCACTTTATACTAGAATGCTATGTGACCATAGTTCTAAATATAATACTTGATTGAGTTATACTTATACTATCATAAGCTAAAACTGGCGATTCTGAACATATGCAGATTCCTATTCTTCAAAAGTCATTTCAACTCGAGGCCTATAATAATTACCTATCTATGCTTTGCCCAATCCTAATAATAATCTTAACAACAACTTTCGTATTTTCCTCGTAACTTATCTCTCTAACGTCTGAAGTGTCATAGCTTTTCATTCTTCTACTGTAGCTCACACCTAGTAAATATTATATTACCTATATGAATGTTTGGTTTTATTAAGGATTAGTATAACATTCCATATTTAGGTCTAAGCCTTAAGATGGAGTTGCCAAGTTAAACAATGGTAGTGCTAACATTACTTTCTCTGTAAATCTAATAATAAAAATTTTAATTCCTAATCTGTCTGCTGTTTTTTGATTATTATCATTCGTTTTCCTGTAACTAACATGATTTGCTTATAATATTTTAAATGATAAACATTTCTTTCAAGTAAAAATATTCAAATTAATTGTTTAACAATATTTCTATATTTTCTGAGTTATGGAGACAGAAATGGAGTGAAATAGATTTAGGAACGTACAGGCTAAAACTAATCCTGTCCTATACTCTATAATCTCTGTAACGCTCATTTACCTATATCTATATCGTGCACGATCCTACATATTGTACTAAATCTATGGAGGCTCCGTCGCAAATCATCTATTTTAGTCCTACTTAGCACTATATCTGTTATCAACGGATCAACACCTGTAAACGCATACTTTCTCAAACTATTAAAACGCCTAAAAAACTATAATCTCAGAACTTCTGATGGGACAAGAACGTTAACAACTAAGATTGGACATTACTTAATATAAAATACAACGAAATCTGACATGTCAGTAACTCCGCAAGATATGTCATACAAATCCATATTTTTTGCGAATCAGTTCTATGAAGTTAAATACATTTATACTAATTAGTAATGGTATACGTTAATTTATATTTAATCTTCTATTTCTGAATAAAATATTTAATTCATATATTATATATATACTTATTATCTATATATATATTATATATATTTAAATATATATAATATATAATACTATATCTATATATAATAAATATATAATATCAACTGAATTAATATACTATATATTAATATACTATATATATATAATATATATATATCATTATATTATATTTCTATTAAATTAATATTCTTTCAAAAGATTTTAAAATTATTATCTTCTAACGAGACTATATTATATTATATATTATCATATATTATATATATATCATAATATATATATATTACTTATATCATCTAACTATATAAATTATATATATATATATATAAATTATAATATATATTTTATAATATATATATATTATATATTTTATTATATATATTATTATATATCTAATATATATAAATTAATAATACATAATATATATACTATTAGTATATGATATATAATCATCTATATATATATATAACCTATATATTTTTTAAAAACCTGGTATATATATCCTAGTTATATATATATAATACCCTGTATAATATAATTGTTAAATATAATTATAATATATCTTTATATTTAAATTATATATAATTATATTATATATATATATATATATATATATATAAAGATATATATATATATTATCAAATTATAATATAATAATATATTAAATAATTATATATACTATATACTATATATCTATATATAATCTAATATATATGATTATATAATATATAATTAAATATATATAATATATATTTATATATTATCACTATACCTATTCTATATATATATATATTATATATATATATGTAATTAATATATATATATATACTACTTAAAAAAGTTGACTATTTAATCCGAGTTTGTATACTATTATGTTTTAATACAATAACTTAATTTATATATATTAATATGTATATATCTTAATTGTATAGAAGTATAATACATTATACACGTTTAGGTTTATAACACACTTAAGCTTTATGTAAACAGTTCATGTTTATCTTAGGTTTCTAGCGTAGGTTTTTGGTTAGTTTTCAACTGTAAGGGCTAACTATCGGACATATTTATTTTTATCTATATATATATATACTCACAGGAAATAATTATATAATATACATAATATTCATTCAGTCATACGTTGGGGGAGTAAAATATATACATAAGAAATTTGTGGGCTACTATATAGATTAAAATTATCCTTTATATATAATTGGTGCATGGGATACGTTACTATAGAGATCGTGATGGTGGGTCATTTTGTTTAACGATCGGTTACGCATAGCTAAGTAGTTTGGTGAGTTGGCAGCTGAGTTATCAAAATAACACCTGAAACTGTTTATTGTTCTGGATAGGGTTTTTGATGAGGAATATTTTAAACCATATAACTCAAAATAGGATCTCTTCTTAGTTATGGATGTGCCCGTGTGTATGTACTAGCCTATTATATCTACTCGATGATGTGTCCATAATTTTTATTTGGTGAGTAAATGGTTATCTACTTATAGACCTTTTATATTTGACCAGAGTTGAGTGATACTCAATTTTTATAGACTTACATGCCTCCATCATTTTTGTGGGTTATTTGTTTGTTAAATCCCATTATTTGTGGGTAATTTTTTTAGTTAAATCAAAATATATCAAAATATTAATGGGTCATTTATGACTTACATCCCCATTTTTGTGGACCATTTGTTCGTTAGATTCCATTATTTGTAAGTAATTTTTTATTTAAATCAAAATATTTATCTTTCCTTTGTGATTTTGTGGGTTACAGCCTCATATTTGTGGATTATTTTTGGGTAAAATACCCAAATTTGTGGATTATCTTTTAGTAAAATCCCCAAATTTGTGGATTATTTTTTAGCAAAATCCCCAAATTTATGGACTCTTTTTGAATTATAAACCTAAATTGTATGTATATTTTTTAATTATAAACCATAATTGTGGGTCGTTTGCGATTTACATCCCCATATTTGAAGGTAACTTAGTTAATCCCCATTCCCAAAATTTATTATTGGTCTATGAGTAATATACTATGTATTTGTATGTTACTTATGTAGAGTTATATCCATCTAGTATTTCTTGTAAATGATTATACATCCTTATTTATATGTGAAGTGTTATTAGTCCCCCCGAATTTGAATTTTTGAAAGTTATTTGCGAGTTACATTCACATATTTGCGACTCATTTGTAAGTTATATATCCAAGTTTGTGGTAATGCCCTTTTCCAATTTAATAAACGATTTTTTTATTTATTTTTATTTTTTGATATTATTCAAATGAACTAAAAATAAATCAGATTAAAAATGAGTAGTTACTAGTTAAACATTAAATATTTAAAGCAAAAGTGTCGAATTAATCAGATTGCATATAATTTTTATAGCTTTAATTATCTACACTAAACATTCTTCTAACGATTTGAATTCTCCTCTCTCTCTTTCTCTCTCTCTCTTCTCATATCTTATATATATATTCTCTCTACCTCTCTATCTCTCTCATCTCTCTCTCTCTCATCCTATTTCTCTCTCTCTCTCTCTCTCTACTGCATTTTAATTTTATGAATGTTTACTATTTTTCTGGGAAATAATTTGATTTACTTACTTATAATTATCTAAAATAAAGTTATTTGAGCTGAGATTTATAATCTATTATATATATATATATCTCTCTCTCTCTTCTCTAATATCTCTATATTTCTCTATATATATCTATCCTTACTCTATTATATATTATATCTATATTATATCTATATATAATATATATATTACTCATTACAATATATATATATCCTAATCTATTCTCTATTAATTATTATACTCTCTCCTCTACTTCTCTCTCTCTCTTCTCTCTCTCCGTGTACGAGTTGAGAAAATTTGAAGTAAAATTTACTTTTTGAGTGCTGTGACAATGTAATTGAATTATTGTAGTTATAACACATTCACACACACACACACTATATACACTCTACACACACCACACACACACAATATCCACACACCACATACCACACACACATCATCAACACATCATCAACATAACTACTCACAGCACACACTACACACACTCACTATCAGCACACACTATAATATACTACTATTCAATATTATAATATATAATAATATTATTATAATAATATAATATATATTATATATTTATATCATTATTATATATATGTTAGTATTATATTATAGAAATGGGTACGTAACTTTACTTAAGTTAATAATTATAGTATTATTTATTATGTAAGTGAAGTATAATGTAACTGTTATGAAAATTCGAACTTATTATTATATTTGAATATGGTTGGATATATATTGGTTATTTTTAATATGTCACATATTATATATATACTCATAGCTTAAGAGTGTTTTAGTAATATGTATTTAGAGTTTTATATAACCTAGCTTTTTGTTATAGAATAATGATTAAGATTTGGTGGCAAAAGCAATCTTCAATTTTATAGGCGTAATAAAGTATTTTAAAAATTGACTAAGGCTTAGGTTAAGTTTTGGCTGTTTATTAGTTATGAATATTCTCGGTAAGGCTCATATTTTGTAACTGTACAAACGTTTATTATATCTAATGTTCATAATGAATATCCTATATTTTGATATGCACACTGGCAGAGCACGTTCTGAATGAAGGATAGACATCCGTTCATTAGTCCAAAACGAGTGGAGGGCTCAGTCCTGATAGAATGGGGCGTCGAGGCATGGACGCTAGACCATCCTTCAGTGCCTACTACCAAGTAGCTGGATAGCTATTGGATTTGGTTTGATGGAGAATAAATTTTTTATATTCCTCTAAAAAAAAGAAAAACAGGAAGAGTTTTTTTTAAACTCAATTTAATCCGGTGCGGAGCAGCATCTTAGAAAGAAACATATGTAAGAATTATAACGAGAATAGAGAATTAAAAGGAATGCTTATTATTCGCCCATAGCAGCAAAATATTATGAGATATCCGGACAGAATATAATTGTTTTTAACATCATATATTATCCAAGTAAGAATATGAAGAGATAATCTGAGGGGGCTGGCGCTAGATGATCTCTCCCCGCGTCACAATTAAAGGACGAGGAGGACGATCTTTGTATGTATTTTATAGCACCAATTAGCGCACCAAAAGGAAAGAATAGGGAATAGCACATGTGCCTGATTAGAGAATGTTCTTATTCAGCGCCTGTTGCCTAATGTTTGGGCCCTTTTTTGAATTTTATGGCAACTTACGAGATTTGTCTCACATAAAGGATATTAGATCGTCACTATAATCAACTCAAGTGACCTTTTCAAAACTCTTTGTGAGTGATATTGGTCTCTTGAGTTACCTCAAAACCCCGCTCAAAAACCCCAACCTCCTTTTCTGCCTACCTATACACTCCTTCCGATATTGAAGTAGATGTGTAATAATATACTTTTGCTATGTTAGGATTGATTCGGGGAAAATCTATACAACAATCAGTTTATTATATTTCATTAGGCAGTAAAGAGATGTATTGCGTAATTTGTTAATTATTGTTATTCTATTTTTTTTTTGGTGTTGACATTTAAATTGCTATATGAAAATAAATTATTTCATATAGTGCAAGAAAAATATAAATAATCCTTCTTTTAATACATTGAAAGTCATTCCGATATTAGAATGACTAGAAACTAATGTGTGCATGTACTTCGGCTCGATGTATATAGAATAAAATAAATATATTGTGAAAATATATAGATGTTCCTTTGGATATTTGGACATCATAACATATTCTCCTAACAAATTAAGTGTGTAGTTTTTAGATACATTTTATACTAAGGTCTAAAGCAAAAATAAATTTAAAAAAGAGAAAATAAAAGAATATATCACATATATATAAAGAACATCATAAAAAAAAATATTTATCAATAAAGTACGGGTAATAGTCCCTCTTCCCCTCATATTCGGCAATGCTCAAAATCTCTAAATTACTAAGCCGTAATTGTGCAATGGTACTTTTCAAGTACAATTATATGTATATATAATTATATTATATATATATATATACTTATTATTATATAATATTATGATTATATAATTATTCATTATAAAATATAATTATCATATATAATATATCAATTATATATATATTTATAATTATTAATAGTATATTATTATATATATATATATAATAATTCAAGTAATAACAAAAATCCTTTAATTATAGTTTTATCTCACAATAACTAAATTATTACCTTATTTTCATTAAAATGAGAAGAAAACAGTAAGGCGGGGAGGGTATCGCAAAGAGGTGGGGGTTCAAAGCTGCACTATATGCCATCCCCCTCACAAGTTGCCTTGGATGAACCTTCGACCACTGAACCCTTTAAGATGTGTAGACCATAGAAGAATTCACGCACAGAAACCGCCACTATAGAAAACTTTCATTGGACATACCGTCTTTGAGAATGGGCTATTAAATAATTAGTAAGAATTAAAACATGAGATAACAAAAAGCAAAAGGATAAAATTTTTCAATCGATTGAAAGTAGCCTGAAGGAAGCTAACTACTAATTACCATACTTATAAACCATACAATATTTTTATAGTTTTAAAATGCTTGTTTTACTACAGAGAGCTTTCTATTCAGTTATATGAGGTCTATGATAATATATCACTAGATGTATGCCTACTCTTATTGTATCTAAGCAGATACTATTAGGATACTCTATCGAGACAATAGATATTTAAAAACTACAAAATGTTCCGAGCGATGCTTAGCATTACTACTAATCGCTGGAAACTCTACAAGGAATGACTCATGATAGCATTTGGCGCTAACCATAACAGCTGCTCAAGAATATATTAACTAAGATTAAATTTCTGCTTTCATTTATAAAAATAAATGTTTTAATGAGTTTTCTACTTTTTTTAGTTGTACTATAATATGCCTATAGTTTTTTCGTAAGGTATAATACATAATGACTGCTTTATACACATATATATATATACTATAACTAGTAATATGATATATAGTCTATGAAATATAAAAGACCCTCCATTCCGCCACCTCCCATTACCTAATTATATTATAGCTACTAATATATATACTCACTAAGCTATGAATAAACATTCATGTCTCAGTTCTAATAATATAATGGCTCGTCAGGTCTATATTCAATTTATATAATATAAATACATAGATTTCATTATAGCTATATCTCTAAGTTTATTTTTGTATTATATATAATAATATATTTTATATAATCATATATATTCTATATATATATATATATATATAATTTATATATAAGTATATAATATATAATATATTAATTATATAATATTAAATTCAAATATATTTAATATATATATATATACTATCTATATATAAGGATTTATAATATATATATATATATTACTAACTATCTTTGCTACCCTCACTCACCCTTAAACATTAGTGTATAAAATCCCTTGCTTCACGCTCACCTGTTATAGTATAATAATACATTATATATATATTATACTATCTATTCTATATATATATATCATATATATAATATTATTATAATTTATATATAATATAATATATATAATATAAATTATATAATATAATATTATATATAATATATAATATATTAATATATATATATTATTATTATATATATATAATATATCACCAAAATGAAATAAATTCGGTGTTGTTACCTATAGTACATTTATCTTAAGTCGCTAATATATGATATATTATCTAATATATACTATATATTATATAGTATATATCCTATCTATATATATATATTTTATTAAATATATTAACTATACTATTATATATATTATTAATATATATAACATAATATATTAAATATATATATATCATATATACTATACTAAGTGAGATGAGATACAGGAGAGACGAAAGAGAGAATGAGTAAGAATATATTATACATCTTCTATTCTCTGCTTAATAACACAGAAACTTAATTGAGAGATGAAAGATGAGAGTAGAGAATGAAGTAGATGAGAGAGAGAGAGAGAGAGAGAGAGAGAGAGTAGATAGAGAGAGCGTAAGTGAAGACGAGAGAGAGAGATAGAGAGAGGAGAGCGAGAGAGTATGAGAGAGAGATGAGAGTAGAGAGAGAGGAGAGAGAGAAGGCGTAGCTAAAATCATAAGATAAGTACAGTAGCTCACTCAATTAGTCCATATTTTCGATTTTCTGACATACTACTATCTAAATATCATTTTTTTTTTATAAGGATTACTTTATGACATTACGAATGTGTTAGAAATGCATATGACAATCTGAGATATTTTTAAAAAACAATCTATTAATTTTTGCACACACATCTTATACACAAATTATAAAAATAATTAAGTAATAGTTACTACCGTAGAGGTGTAATTCTATCAGATATTAGTATAATTTTATAAGTAAAAGATAATCAGTATTATCTGTATTTCCATCTCAGTGTTCCATCTCTAATAAGTTCAATAATGTATGAATGTGTTTTCTGCCACCTAATTCATCCATGTTCGAATGCCATGCAATCGTATTAAAAAAATAAAAAGTTGTTAATTTATCCACACACATAATAAATTATTATAAATTTATTATTATATACGAAATTGATTTAAATAATATATATATATATATATATTATTATTATATAGTATTTATTATATATATAATATATATAATATAATATATATATATAATATCATTTAATATATATATATATATATATATATATATATAATATATATTAATATATTATATATATAATATTATATATCATATATATATAAATATATATACTATATTATATATATATTATATCATATATATATATATATATATTAAAATATATAATATTATAATTAATATATATACATAATATATATTATAAGATATATATATATATAATTATATATATATAATATATAATATATATAATACCTAATGCATAGCCGCTTCACACGCCAAGTTCTAACACGAGGTACCGTATCCAAATGGTACCAATAATATTGTACTCATTTGTTATGAGTTTTATTTTCTTAATGTCATTATAATCGTGGTTTTGTTTAGCTAAATACTTAGCTTTCAGACTTGGAAAGATTGAATAAACAGTAGGTTAATCTACCGGAATAGCAGTCTGGCTGTAGTATGATTGCTGGTAGATGTGTCGAGAACGCTGTTTTGTATTATTCATAATTTCCAATGTTAATGTCTTATTCGATAATTGATTCGTAATGTAGATGAAAATATACTATATGGTAGGCTATCAGCGAACTTTGGTAAAAACAGCTCTAGATAAGAATGGTATACTGTTCAGGCCAAACTTGATCAGGTAATGATCATGATCAAAGGTTTATACATGTCAAGGTAACTTAAGTAAATCACATGGATTGGATTAAATGTTTATTATTTTGATATATTATATGACAATATAACCATGTTCCTGATGGGATTTTATTCTAATCTAGTGAAAGCTTGGTTATAGCGACTGTACCGAAGCTTTGATATAAAATGATTATGATTTTTAAAAAATGATTATCATTTTCTTAAAACAACACAGTATATTCATAGTCTTGATACAAGAAGCCCATCATACTGTTTAATTTTTTTGTCTAAAGTTTTGTTTAAATATTTAATATAAAATAATTTCTAATCTAAACTACCATGTATTATTGAATTATAGAGGAGAAATGTTATAAATAAGATAAAATTAGTCAGTTACTTAATATTTTCGTCATTAGGACTCGATGCTGGCTATAATTGTATGTGACGGAATAAATAACATATAGACTCGATTTAAATTCCTTTGTTACTTAACTGTTAAAAATTTATAAGCAAACGCGCTAATGATGATGGTATATGACACTACCTCAAGAAAACACAATTTATGTTGTAATCGCAGCAAAGATGCTTATTTTAAATGATCAAAAGTTGACTGATTAACATAAATGTACTGAATAAATTATGCTTTTTGTCAAATAGAACATTAAAAATCAAGATAGAAGGAATCTCGTGAACAACACATAAGAATGGTTTACATTAAGTTAGACTGAACAGATATCAATCTGCTGAGTGTACCGTGAAGTGATATTATATTTTCGGTACGAGATCACATTGTTTCTTTGATGCACACATTTTAACGATATTGTGTCAATGTAACTATAAGAGAGTGATTATCACCTAAGTTCTCAGTGTTAAGCTTTCGTATATTCTTGTGCACTAGAGCATAAAATCGTTCGCTATTGCTAGAGCATACGTCTATGTTTATAAGAACAATTTGAAAGTAAATTCTCCGAAGAAAAGACTTTGAAAATAGTCGTGTAGCGCTTCAGCGCAAATTCCCACCAGCGAACATTGAATAATAAATCTATTTCAGCGACCAAATCTACAACTGGTAGATCATTAATCGTGTTTTAAGGTCATAACTTAAAGGAGAAAAGATGTTAGTAAAAACTTCTTTAGTAGTCCTATAAAATACATGTTTCTAATAGAATTTCTAAAAACTTTAATATACAACAAGTATCGTCGACAAATTTTTTAACAAAATAAAATAATTTTTTCTTGTAAATTAAAAGTTTTTAAGTAAAAATAAAACTATAATGTAAGAATATTTTTTTTAAAAAGAAAAAACAATACACAGATTCGTCACGCTATAGATAAAAAACTGAGATGCTCGCTGTTGTAAAATCGCTCGCATTGATTTGAGAGATTGGTGTGGCTCTAGGTACTACGCTTCAGGTTTGCATGTCAACTTGATATATAGTTCAGGATATAAGAAAGAAGTGATATATAATATATTTAAGTTATGACTGAACAGAATTAAATACATTTAAGCCCTAGTGGTGTATTAATTGTGCTGAGTATTCATATCCTTTGTACAGTATTTGTAATATGATGATATATATGTATAAAAAGAATAGGCTAGTATTTAAAATCTAGTAGTTTAATGCCATTAACATATGCTAATCAATATTCATTAACTATATAGGTAACTAGAGTTTTCTAATTATTTTTATTAGTGGCAACATTTTGGTAGTCTCACAAATATGTTGTAGTGACTAAAGATAAGAGTGTAATACCTTATTAAAGTTTTACTGTATTAAGTTTCATTATATTATGGTGCATACACATATATGACACTTAGTATGTACATTTAAAGAGAACGTTACGCCTATGTATATTAAGCTCTCACTTACGCTCTATTTAATATAAATATATTATCATTTTAAATGAGGCAAAACCTCTTTTGTATGAATGTTTCGACTTCTTCAGCACCTCTCAATGAAGTGAGGAGATCTCCTAGAACCTGCGTTTGGAGAAGCATTTGAACATACGGTCTGCTCAACCGCTCTACTAGCACTAGTTAACCAACACATGAACCTGAATAATATCTATAATAATAATAATAAAGATGAATACAAGAATATGAATCCTATTGCATAAGTAATAGTAATAATGTCAACTACTCTGACGGAATACCACACCGATAATTACAATAAAACAGACCTAAATCCCTTTTTTTTATGCAAATATTTTATTATTCTTGCACTGGCGGCCGTCAAACCGAGATACCTGGCACCACACACATGGTTTCATTCGGGAGATTACACAATAGCTCACTGTTCGTATGTGAATTAAACATTTAATCTGTTCCATTAATTATACTTTTTCAATGATCCTCATCTCCTTAGAGTTTACGCAATACTCTGTTGTCCTCTTATATATCTACCAAGTCCTTGCTCACACCAGCAACGCAGGGCTTCCGACTCACGGCTCAAATGTTCCGGATCACTTTCTCATCATACGAAAGACTTCTTCTTTACTCCTTCTTAAACCTTTTTTGTTTCTGTCCTTGTCCTCCCAGTCTTCTCTTGTCTTGCAGTCTGTGCTATTTTCTTCTTTTTCAATGGGATCCACCTCCTCCAGAGGGGACCCATCAAACTCTTTGGGGTTGCTGAAACCCCAAAATTCGGATCTAATGTCCTTTAAACCTATGTAAGCCCCTCTTTCTAACTCATATGTGGCTGACCCAGAATCCAGTCTGGCTACGGTATCAGCTCCGGCACTTAATTTAACTCACCGCTCTAATTTCATTCATTCTCTTCTATCTACTCACCAAATTTCAACATTCTATCCCTTTTCCGGGTTTAGGGCTCAGACCCCCTCCCCTCCTTGGGACGTGGTGGCGAGAAAACCATCAAGTGCCAGCGCAGGAAGCACCTTCACGCAACCTCGGTGCGCAAGTTTTGAAATGGTACTTAACTAGAAAAACCTTAAAAGTCTAAATAAATACATGAGCACCGCAACACCAGTGTCAAATGCCTTAAGGGCTGCTCCAATTCAATCGGTAATACCGGGAATCGATTCGCAGACCCTCTAAACATAGGGTTAGACACAATGCTCGGGGACATATATCTTGAAATTTAAAAAATTGGCTCGAGGTGTTAGAGTGGGTGGCTCGCACCCACTAACACTCGCGCATGCTTTCGATTCTCAATCACTTCATGGAATTAATCGTATACTTAAAAGATACTAATCAACAAAACTCAGGTGTGTTCCGTGAATAAGGATGTATCATGCTAGAAGCACTAGAAAAAGGGGGGGCGTGGTACTAATTCATACTAGGGGTGATTCGACTCCATTATAAACCATTAGAATCGATTCCTCAGCATCGATTATGTAGTATCGAACCCAGACTCAGGCTACCTATCTCAATATTAATACAGTACTAGATGATGAACCAACTAAGCAGCTGGTCGTCTCTGACGTCATAGGGGCCAAAAACTACATGTATATATAATCGATCTATCGAATGTTAATTATAGTAATTATTTTCTTTCGATTATGGTTTTCATGTTTAAACCACAGAAACACAGATAGACGGTTTAAAATCGTTTTAGGGATAAAAGACCGATCCCCAAGAAATGATCTACCGACTTTTATAGCTTCTAGGAAACCAAAAACCCCCTAGGAATAAGTTAAAGCTTAGTAAAATGGTCTTCAAGACTTAGATTTGGGTCTAACCGACCTAATAACCCTTATTTGACGAATCAAACGTCAAAAACCAAATGTTTGCAAAATGTTTCCTTGCAACATTCGGTTGCAACTTCCGGTTTGCGGTTTGCAATATTTTGGCTGCTAGTGTTCCACCCCATACTAATATATATATATATTATATTATATATATAATTTTTATTATTATATATATATTATATATATATTATGTAAAGATCAATATATAAAGGTAAGTTTAATGGAAGCATTTGGGTGTCCCAAGAGTATGCTATAAAATTTTAACTTTCAACTCTTCTCCTTATACAGTTAAACATTCAAACTACACAGAGCCAACTAAAGTAAAATCATACATACTATATATATATATATACCCTCAAAATCACATCATATACTCTATATATAGAACTATATATTACTGATATCATACTTATATAATTATATTCCCTATACTGAATTATACGAATATCACTGAGTATAAGTAAAGTGAATATTTATATATATCATATAGTATTGTATATATAATATATATATAGCCTACCTATATCATCGATATATTGAAAGATAATTGAGGAATGGGAGGAGAAGTCAACGTTCTATATTTGTGTAAACCATTGAAAGAAATTTATAACTCTGTGGTTATTAACAGCTGAAGTTTTTTCAATAAAACTATTATTTTGACTTTCCTGGGACCACTTAAACGCTTGTAACGCTGTTAACAAATAGTCAACTAAAATTAATAAAGATTTGCCTGGTAGTGGGCAGGGGAAATAAAATTGAACGATCCAAACATTAACAAGGTTTTTCGTTTCTCTTATTAATACAACATATACAACTCATATTACATAAGCATTTATAGATTTAAAAAAAAAAAAACAGCCTAGGCGATGCATCGTTTAAATCAGTTGCTCTTCCAGAGAAGATTATGCGGTGTCGCAGTATATCTGCCGTGCGTATAGCTACTCGGGAGGACCGATCGATTCCTAGAACTAAGGACTAGTCAATACTGATTCAGAATTCAAAGCTTGAAAAATCCGTCAGCTAGACGATACCAGAACAGTAAAATCTGGCTAGACTCAAACGTATGCGGTTTCCGCTTCAGGCCCTTCCAAAGATTCGTATTAAGCTAGACTAATACAGAGTGTCTCTGCTTAGACCCCAGATCTGTCAGTTAGACTGACAGTACTTTCGTTGAGCTAGACCTCAACGTTACGCCTGGCCTAGCCTTCCAAGTTTCGTATTAGCTACTAATACGGTGTACTGGCTAGACGCCAGCATCTGTCCAGCTAGACTGACAGTACTTTCCGCGTGAGCTAGACTCAACGTTTGCGGTCGGCTAGCTTACCAACGTTCGTATTAGCTAGACTACAACAGGTGTATCTGGCTAGACCAGATCTATCAGGCCTAGAACTGATAGTACCGAGACCTCAGATCAGAAGAGTCTCCTGACTGATTTTTACTATGGCCTTGTGGTATCGACACCAGTACCTCCTTCACCAAAAATTATCCTAAGGCTAAGACCTCAAATGTAAATATGAACGACGACTCTTATCTGTTTCTTGACTAGACCAAGGGAGAGAAGAGACAAGCTTCCAGGTTGCTTTAAATATATCTGGCTGGAAATACCCATATATTATACTGTTTTTTTTCTTTGTATCAATAATTATCTATAAATGTCGATAATCACACTCCACTGTTATCTAACTATACCTATTTAATGGAAGAAAAAGTTTGCTAAACTTAAAATAATAAAATTAATATTAACTGCTCTACATTTGTCTTAAAGAATTATAGGTAATTTAAAACTCATGGAAATAGATTTTGATCAAATTTACACTATATAATATTGATTTTTAAAGTATATTACATCATAATTGGCTTTTAGTACATAATGTTTTTAACTATTTAATAAATTAGTAATATATATATATACTATAATTTACAGGTATATATAAAATCATTTTAAAAACGTGTCCTTTTCTCATGTATTTTTACTGAATATACTGGCAAAACTACATGATTTGCTTTATGAGAGTTATCACTTTTCCATTGAAATATCTGAAACTTTTAAGTCAAACATTTCCAAGATTGAGGTTAAACTCAAATCAAATTCTGGCAATACTTAAAAAATATATATATTATTAGATATTAATATTAAGGCATAATAATAACTAATAATTACTTTAGTCATTTATTATAAAGTAGTTTAATTAATTATGATAAATTATATAGATTATATATTATCTACTATGAATATTTAGTCATAAATATATAATAAAATATAAGGATTTGAATGTAATATTCTCATTATCTCGAGAAATTTAACGAAAGGGAGAGATAATAAGTTATTTATCAAAATAATTAAAAAATACTCATAAAAATTAATAAAATATATAAATACAAATAATGATATAATAATATATATTGATATAAATATATATATTCAATAATATATATAAAAATATTAAGAGGGGTAATTAAATAAAAAAAGTTTTTTTGGACCTTTTTAAAAAAGTAAAACGATACTTTGAGTTAAAAATAAAATATTAAATAGAGAAGAAATAATTTAAATTAAACACTGCTATCCAATATTATCAAGCGTTTATGTGCAAATATTTACTACAAGAGTCAAAAAAATATGTCAATCACTTTAATTTTTAAGGACTTAAATCATTTGTTTAGTATGTCACATTACTAAATCTTAATTTTGAGTTATATACAAAATGATGTCAACTATATAGAAAAGAAGCTAATTTTCAGTTCTCAGATTCTTTAACAACTGAGAGGGACCTTTACACGGGCTTGGAGTCAATTTCAAATCTTCCTTAAGAATTGAAAACAAGGTATAGGAAGGGGGAGTAGATATTTTATTAAATTTTGGAATCTCACCTTTAGTTTTAGAATGAACCGAAGAAGATAAAGATTTAGAGGAAGAAGAATTGGAGGAGGAGTGAGAGGATTTAGGCTTAGAAGTCTTAGGAGAAGATGAAGAGCGAGAAGATTTAGACTTAGAAGTCTTAGGAGAAGATGAAGAACAAGAAGATTTAGGCTTAGAATAGTTCTTAAGTATAGAAAGATTGAAGATTTGGAAACCGAAGTAAGAGGTAGATAATATACTGGAAATAATTATAAGCAAAGTAATGATAAGTAAATAATAAAGATAAGAAGATAAGAAAGAAGAAGAAGAAGAAGAAGTAAGAATAGAAGAAGAAGAATATAGAAGTCTGATGATAAACATTAGAAATATTAAAAAATGATAATTATAATATGTATATAAGACGCAGTATAATCTTAAAATTAAGAAAGAAGAGAGAAGAAAGAAGATAAGATTATACGATAAGATACAGAAAGGAAAGTAAGAAGAAGATAAGAATAAGAAAGAAAAAGGAGAAGAGGAAGAAGAAAGAAGGAGAGAGATTTTCTAGACCAGAGGAGAAAAGAAAGAAGGAGAGATAGCGAGAGAGACCTTGGAAGAAGATAGGAAACCAGAGGAGAAGGAGGGAAGGGAGAAGAGGAAGTCGAAGATAATGGAAGAGAGAAAGAGTCTTCAGGGGAAGAAACGTAAATGTGAAAAAATATAAGATTGTGTCACAGAATGCATGACAATACCAGTTATAAACTCTAAATAAATGAATAATAAAGAATTTTATATAAGGTAAAGTATATATATATATAAGAAGAAAATATTGTGTGGGATTATAAACCCAATTGATAACTAGTCAGTACCAGTAATTTTAATTATCATGGATCTATATACTGTATTGAGAAGAGGAAGAGATGGAGGAAAGAGACAAGGGGTAGCAAAGAGATCAGAATTAGCGATTGTTGAGTGAAGATGATGATGATTCCTGAAGGGATGGGGACAAACAGCAAAGACAAAGAGAGAGAAAGAAGATTGACTTGATCATTGTGACAGAGAGAGGATGCACGTTTGAATGTTAATATGATATAGGAGACAGGTGATAAGGATGCTATGATCAAATGCTGATAATGATGATAGCATCATATAGCTAGGCAACATTAGCGAACCTTGTACAGTGTTCTTTACTAATTAACTGTTGGGGGAACTAACTTTGAAGGTATAGGTAACAGACTATATGATAAAACGAAGTAGATTGCGTGATTTGAGACAAGATGGAGTAAGATTCGGTATGTACTCTACATGAAATAGTAAAAAGCTCGAATCTCGAAGAGACGCCGATCATTGTAGATTTTTATGTTATTTGATACCTAAGATGACATGGGTCATTCATAGCACTTGTAAGTAGAGCATAGATACTAGAATTTAATAGGAAATGTTTTAGCTGTAGAAAGATGCTGTAGTTAGTGATGAGAGAGTAGGAAGATGTAGACGCCGCGAGGCAGAGGGATTGTCCTTAAAGAGATGAGAGTGACTTGAGAGAGAGGTGAACGTACCGTGAACAGAAATCGATGAAAGGTGTATTTATTGATATCTAGACGAAGGAGAGACTCTGTCCTAGGTCATAATATATATAATACGCTCCTTGCACCCCCATACATGTCTATCATATTCTAAGCTATTATTATATTTTTAAGAACTAATTGATAAATATATACATCATTTTTTGTTAACGATAGATCTCTTGAGGAGTAATTTCGTTCTTTTAATTACCATAAAACTAGGATGCGATCTTTTGCTATGCTTATATACAATTTAAATATAAAATTTAACTATGAATTGGTGTCACTTGTGGAAGTAGCACTTTCACTATATATCTTTACAAAGGACAATTTTTAGTATCAGATCTTCCTATATACTTCATTTTGCCATTTATGTAGAAATCAATATCTTAAGAATTCATTACATAGGCTAGCAAGAAATGTACTTTCTTTACCTATCGCCTATTAGATATAATAAATGTTCAAAAAAAATTTACTATATGCATGCTCATGACTACACTTACATGTAATACTAAATTATATTAAACAAGGTTTTATAAATTTACCTGGAATAGAAATAACAAAGGAAATAATTAAATAAAAAATACAATTATTTTATAATAAGGTCAGGAACAAAAGGTACCTCCTTCTTTCTATACACTTCTGTTTTGTGGATTCCTTTATATCTCAATTTACCTTAAAAATAAGAAAATAAAAATATAAAACTATATCATAATATATAACATTCGCCTCTAGAAATACATGTTATACTTATTTTGCGATACTTATTTACTCAAATTGTCATTTTCTAAGTATACGGGCTTCATACAATACTGATATATATATATATACCTTTCTTACCTCGCTAGTGTAACATTATCTGTTTTGAAAATTATAATTAGTTAACCAGTGATGTGATAATAATGATACTGAAATCTCATTAACTATATATTACTATGCGCGTTAAAAAGGTGCTCGTCCTAAGAATGGTAAGAAACTAGCAGAAAAATTTTTCATTTGTTATTGATTCAAGCAGGTCAAACAATCAGAAATTAACGAGTATACTTAATTACCACATTTTCGGCATCTTTAAACTTAGAAATATTTTCCAATAAAAGCATATACTATAAAGACGACAAAATTTTTTGATACATAATATTCTATTGTGTCTGTGAACTAAATAAAAATGATATCTCTTATTTTTTCCATCTTATCAAGCATATCATTTCAAAAATCTCTTATACCTTGGCGGGATAATATTAATTTTCTTCAAATTAGGATATACTATTGAATGCTATATAAATGACAGACTGTTCTAAGCTTAACCATTTCAACAACACAGATTCATAGAGTCATCATAAATGCGGACAGTCAAAGGTTGGTGTGTTTTTTCTAAGATAGAGACTCTCTCTGTCTAGAGCCGCAAGCAGCCATATATACGCGACTTGCAAATATTTCGCAGCTCTTCTGACCTTTCTCTAGAGCCGAGATAGGTGCGTCTTATTTATTATCAGATTACTATCTTCATAATTGTTTAACCATAGGTATACTATACAGGTACCCTTGGTGATCTTAAATTATCTGGAATGTAACTATTTTATTATATTTATATATTTAACTATATAATTAATTCTAATTTATTCATTATTTAAATTATTATTATTATATATTATTTTAAAATTATTATTATTATTATTAATTACTTATCTATTATTATTATTATAATATATTTATTATTATTTAATTATTAATTAATTTATTATTATTATTATTTAATTTTATTTTAATATTATTATTTAACAAATTATTATACATTAATTTATAATTTATAATATTACTTATATTTCTTTAAATTTTTATTATTACTGTTGTCTTTTATATATTATTATTTATAATTATATATATTCATTATAATATAATTATCTAATTTATTAATATTATTATTTAATGTATTTATTTATAATTATTATATTTATATATTATTATTTATACTGTAGTAATAATGCATACTTAAATAACATTGAGTTCCAATAATTGCTTTGTCATCGGTCATTTTTGCTAAATATAATCTATGAAAAAAAATTAAATTTACTCCCTTATGTGTTTTCATATTTTGGAATTTTCATTCCCCGCCAGGAAGAGAGAACGATTCTTGTATTTTGTTTTTGTTTCTATTATTCTGGCTTTTTGCTAAGTTTATTGCGCTGAATCCAAAATTTTTATTATTTTCCTGTATTATATTATTTGGAGGAGCACCTGACGCTCGAATGATGACAGATCATATTCAGGATCGGCTTTGGTGTTGCTGATCGTCATACCAGGAATTCGGTTTCATCTTATTGGTGTATTGCTTTTTTTTAAATGATCGAACTATAATAATGAAAATAGATATAATAATACAAAAATAAATGCTTTAATTTAGAATTCCACCGGAAAAATCGCAAATTGTGATTTAACTTTTTTCTATTGAACAGGGTACCGTGAAACCCTCTTTTCTGGTTGAAATTATTAAATTTGTGCAATTCATCAATTGACACAACCACGTGCGTATTTACTGGGTTATAGTAAGTTTCTTAATTTCTTTATGAAGGACATATCTTATCGTCTATCAACTCTCATATTTTAATTTAGCAGTATATAGGAAAATTAGAATATGTTAATTCAAAATATAATATTTCCTTTTGTTTAATAGAATATATTTGTCAGTTCTTCCTTGAGATTTTTTTTATATTAATATAAAAATAGAAGTTGAAGCTCTGTCTCTCCTTACTACTCTATCTCTCTCTCTCTCTCTCTCTCCTCTCCCATCGCTTTAGCAATATCATCCTTTCGTTCTTCTTAATATTATTATACTCATTTCGTCTCCTTTATAATATTCCGTTCATTCTTCTGGACAGAATTTCTCTAGTTTCTTTTCTAAATTATATCTGAGAGGTGATGTTAATATACCCAGCGTTATCTAATACTTCACTTTCAATCTATACACTGAAAGAATCGGAAAAGAGGATAATCTATCATTTTAATATATTGTAAGTTGGAAAAGGAAGTAAATTATATTATTAGATGCTATAATTATAATATACTAATGAGAGATTAAAATATTAATCTTTCCATTTATTGAAGTTAGTATTATTTATATCCCTTCTCTAATACCGCCGATATAAGAAATGTTGCGGTATAACCGACATATATTGAATTACCCTAATTTATCATAAAATAATCTCGTAAATCCTTTATATAATCAATCACATACAGGATATTATACTTGCGTAGGTGGGAAATAAGTATTATTAAAATATATATATATTATATATATATGGTTGTATAATTTGAGTATTTTAATATTTTTTATTAATAGACATACAATATAGCTTCTATAAACATATATTCTATTTATAAAATAGGTAACTAGATAGTAAATGAAATTGAGGTTCCTTTCTGAAGTTAATTGATGAAGCGGGGCTTCGGATAAACATTTATTAATATAATATTACTAATCTTTGGTTCAGTCGGTGAACAATTGCTCTGGATACACCAATTTTTTTATATTACTTATTTGGCTGAAAAATGTAGGGATATTTTTAAGCTGGCATCTTGATAAAAACTAGAAACCGAAGATAATTTAGTCTGATAAAAAAACGTAATTTATTGGTTAAGAAATATAATAATAACATATGTTAAAGTTTTTTGTTTTATTTTAATATTTCACACCTATTATCTAGAACTGGAAGAGGACCCCATTATTGAATAAAATAGTAATATCCTATTTAACATAAAAAATACCTAAGGTAAGAATTTGGGGATTATTCGAGTTAATTTGAAAAAAGAGTAGAAGCCTTAAAATTACTATACGGTGCGTATTTAGGTGGGGAAAAGATTATATTTACGTACGGACGTTACTTGTTTAACTGTATGATATTATATTAATATTTTGTTAGGTATAATTTAGTTGTACATTTTTGCTCCATACAATAAAAAGAGACTGGATATCTCGTCTATTCTATTTTTACTATATTATGGGTCTTTAGTTAATCAAATCCAGATAATGAATTGTAAATTATAACAATATGTGATACAAAAGATTTTGATATGCTATACTCTATTGATAATTAAGCAATTCTGGCAAACGTCAAAATAGAAAAATAAAGGAATCAAAGAAAAAAAAAATACAATCTTTATATCTTAAAAATTTTAGTTAAGATGATCCTTATTTTTATTTAAATCCTATATTAGTTAATAGCAGAGAAGAAATTTGAAGTTGGTACTTTTCATTTAAAAGTTGATGCAATGAAATAAAGTGAAGGATCCTCAGATATTCTTTTCATGCCTTTTCCAAAATTGATCAGTATGAGAGAAGATCAACAATTCATTGTAGTCCACGTTTCAATCCCCTAAAAATAAGATCTTATTATTAATTTTAGATGTTTTAATGTGTTTTCAGAGTAAATATTATTGAGTGGTTAGGTATATAGACCTTTCTATTTTAGAGTTTGAGGATGCTGGATTTCATCTTGGTGTGCAGCGCTGAACGTAGCAACAAATAATGTTTTCTTGGTGTTTCAGTATTTAAATTAGTAGAATTTGATGTGCGAGAAATTCTTGATATAGGATTAATAAATCATTACCGAAAAAAATGTCATTTTCTAGTTCATCTCTTGTGATAATATTGGGTCTTAAATATATTGAAAAGATATCTTTAATAGAACCTTACATTAAATCGATAGATACTATATGTGCTCTGTTAGAATAACTTTCATGTGTCATTATTAAATAAACTTATATTAAAAAAATGTTATTAGAAATTTTACCTAGGGCCAAGGCTTCCTTTATCGGTCGTGGCTATATAATTTTTATGTTCCGAGCGGAGATAATTATGTTCACTTGATGAAAATTTAATGCAAAATAGGTTTAATCTCACATTATTCCATTGATCTATCATTTTGAGTTTAAAAACTGAACTCACCTATAGCTAATAATTAAATAAGCATCTGATGTATTCTTAAAAGGTTTTAGTTACTAATTACATTAAAGTGGTAAATTTATAAAAAATGCAAGAAACTTAAGTATGAAATTTAAAGATTATTAAATATAGCTTTAGCCTTCTCAAATAATTACTGACGCAAATAATTTTGCATACCTTCTTATGTTAGATGAGTAGAGGTGGCAAATATACACTTATCTGAACAGATATATTTTTATTAATAAATTTTTTCTATATTATATATATTATATTAATTTATAGTACCATTTACCTCAATATTCTTTTATAAAATATAAGCTAGTATATAGCTTGATTACTTTACCACAGCTATTTAAATTTTTTGATAGTTCATTTTATTAATTTCAAATATCCATATATATTATAATATACGGGATCATATTTGATAATATACCTTACTTTTTCTGATATACAATTAATGGCAAGTAATATTTGACGGAGTTTATTTGTGCAATTTACATTTTTATTAAAATAAGTTTAAATATAGCATACCAAATCTGATCATATAAATATAATAGAATGTAGATGTTGTTGTATGCTATATCTGTGCTTGTATGATTGATGGCTTCGAGATGGAGGCGTATATCATAATAAAGGAGAGTGGTGAGGTCAATAACTTATAATCCTTTGGCAAACTTACTAAACTAGCTATGAGATATTACACGTACTATCGCACGACAGTGTTCGACACCCACAAGGGTAGAAGGGTGCTCCCTAATGCATAAATATTGGAAAATCTCATTCTCGACACTCGATTTTTAGGAAGTTTAGTTAATGAGGTCCTATGAAACTAAGTTTTAGGTTATAGACAATAATACATAATATTTTTGTAAATATTGTCAGTTTTACACGTCTTATTTTTATGTTTTTATCAAGGAATAAAATGATAATAGTACTATAATTGACTTTTTCTCACTTTTATAGGTTGTATATTTATCTTTGTTATATATATAAATTTTGGATATGGGAACCAATTAATAAAAGTTGGCTCACATTATTCTAGTACAGTTACTTAATAATTTTTCTTTAAGCATCCGAATAACAAATCTACTGGGTTCATCAGATCTTTTTCCTATAGTATCACGGCACACAACTCAAGGGCTGTTTAGATTTTTCTAGTTAACCTACACCTCCACATTCTATCATCAATTTCCTGCTTAATTTCCTCTGCGTGTATTGAGGAGTCCTCGATTCACATATTGCAGCAGTGGTGATGGATTTTGTGTTACGTCTCCCCTGTGTTACCTCACTGTTATGCCTTAAATCTGAATTTACACACATCCCTATATCTCCCAGGCAGTCTATGAGCAGCGAATGACATCTGTGTGATCAGGAAGATTTTCATTTTTAATATCTTCTAGCTCATTTCTTATTTGAATAATTTATCTGTTGAGTAAGTATCGTAATTGATCTTCGCGATAGGGTATATGAGGGAATTTAGATTAAAAATCAAGACATTTCCATGTCAACCGCGTTTTCTTATATGTATTTTCTAATTACCTTTCTAAAAAATATTATTTGGGTTCCCACCCCCATTTATAAATCTTGTTCTCTTCTACTGCATAGGAGATAAAAAAAGATAATTTCTTCATCGCCGTAATTAATTTAATCTATATATGTTAGTCAATGACCATATATAAAACAAGGGTCGTATGAGAATAGATATTGTCATACAGTTATAAAGGTACTTGTAAACTCTTTATTTACATTTTAGCTTAAAGCATCAATCAGTCAAAAGTTACTAATAATACCATATTCCATTATATAATAAGCAAATTAATTAATGTAGTATTCACAGAATAATATTTTTATATTCACCTTACGCATGAATCTATCTATCACTATATTCCAATATATTGTATTTATAAGTGTAAAAGAATACGGGGAGGTAAACATTATACCTATTTTTATCCAAAACTACTTTTGTTACAGGGATTAACCTTTTTAGATAATGCTTATATACAATTTAGATTTTTGTATTATTATGTTATCAACCCATTACGGATCGTAACTGATTAATTTACATTTTAAACCTAGTTATTTTCGAAAATCTAAATAAAAGTTTTTTTATGACCTATAACATAGTTTTAAAAACGACCCTCCCTATAATATTTGTCCAAGGGTAATATATTGGGTTTCTTATCAGATAATATAAATTGCACATTGAACGTATAATATTATCTGTCTATTTTTAAATAGAAAGCTATTTAGTGATTTACACTTATATAATATTTATTTTAAAGTTATCCTAATTATGTCTGAAGATGAGCCAGAAATTTTAAAAAACTTGGATGTAATTATAATTTTTTTATTATTTACTCAATCTATTTTATTTATTTAAATAAAAGTATATTTAACATATATGATAAAACAGAAATAAGCAATTCCATGATAAAATATGCAAACATTTCTTATTAACGCGTTTAAATTATTAATTTATTATACAAATTGGATTATCTATAATATTCTCAGAAAGTGTATATATTCGACGCTTTGCAAGTTTTATTATATTTATGAATAAATATTATTTTGTAAAATGAGGGGGGGGTGTTTGAGTTTAAGCTGGGGCAGTTAGATCTTTTGCGACCAAATTTTTATTTTTATTACTGTTTTCTCTACTGTTTGATACTGTGGGTAACTTGTATTGAGATAAATTTATTTTTATTTTAAATAATCCACTGCTCATATAGTTATTTAGATTTTAAAAGGGGTTTTGATTTATCGTTACCTATAAGGCTTGACAGTTTAACTACGAGTATGTTCTGACTTATGTTTTTGGGCATTATTAACTAATTAGTTGTTATCACGAGGAAGTGTGTTTGTAATTTTCAAGACTCACACGTTTGACAAAACATAACTGTTATAGGGTATAGGCCTCGACTAGTTACACGATGGTAGTAAAGCATCATATTAATTTTTTATTTCAAAATTAAGGGCCATTTTAAGTCAGTAATGACCTCTGCGGTCAGAAGAGTGTTGGTAGAGAAAAAACTGAGAACTTGTATGAATAAAATTTAAAAATTATTACTCTGTTCTATTATTTAGTTTTTCGATTATCTCGATTTTAATATCTGTCAATTTCTCACTGAATCTCAATCTATCTTATCTTGGTACATAATATTATTTTTAACACTAATATATTACCTATATTGTTATTATTATTTGTGAATATATTATTTTAATATGCTTCTTGTTTTATGATATTATATATATAATATATATAGGTCTTTAAATATTCATGTACGTAATAATTTTCTTAGGAAAACGTATATATATACTAGTCAATAATTGCAGGTATAATTATCTTAATTTCTACGTAGATTTAAGTAAATAGTTCTAAATAAATATTTGCTGAAAAAAATTATATTAACATATAATATATTTATCATATAAATTAAATTAAAATATTTCCACTTTTATTATATTTCTGATACTTTTTACTTTTCCTCTCACAGCACCCTCCAATTTTCCAATATATAGAGATCGCTCACATTACCATTGACCTCGATATAATATCTCTAGTTAAGCTTCTATTTTAAATAACAGTTGGTTAGCTCTATGTTTTTTAATTAGCGATGACTAGTAATTTTTTTACTAACGTTACATTTATTCTCCTCCACTTTTTAATATTTTTCCTATTGTGCGTGATTTCAGAAACATCCTTCACTACCAAGAATGTTTGAAAACCAACGTTCCGAGTAACCAATTATTTAACTATGACTGAGCGAGGTAGATCTCATAATTATATTTATCTGACATTTATATTTTATAATATACTATATTAAATTAGCCTAAATATATAATCATTTAATTACATCTTTCCACCTGTCACTATGAACCAGTTTAAGCTAAGGCAAGAGAAAAAAAACTATCTAATATATAGTCTATAATATATAATAACTTATATTTTAATTATATATATTAATAAATATGATTTAAAACACCAATAACTAAGTTACTTATTATTACTAATATTATAATATAACGTCTATGCTTACACTCACACTTAGAGATATACGAGGATAATGGGGTGATAAGAAGTATATACTACGTTCTATATATATGAGGGTGTAAACCTTAGAACAGAATATTCACTATATATTGTGGTTATTAAACTCAAATACTGACGTTTTCTTTTACTCAATAATAAACTATTTAAATATTGACTTGCTTGGGAAAAATTTACTGGGCACATTATAATATATACTTTGTTAAACTAGTACTGTAATACAAATAATAAGTCCAAATCACTTAAATAAATTACTAAGAATATGCTGGTAGTATAGGCAGACCAGGTAGGACTTAAAGGGTCAGAGGATAACTAGAAAAATGAAAAGATTGCTCTTAGGTGTGATTAATATGGTAATAATTACACATCGCACACTAGATTATATATATATAAGAGATGGTTACTGACGATCTGAAGGTGTGCAAGTCTTATTAAGGTGGGAAAGTTGATTAAAAGAAAGAAAAGAATTGCTGTAGTAAGCGTCGTTCTCAAATCAGTTTCTTTCTTGATCAGATTGACAGAACGAATAATAGCGTTGTGATGGAATACTTATGGCGGGGTTAGAGAAGATACAATCCAGGGGAAATATGAATCGAAATTTAGTTGTACTGCATAAATAATGAGGTCTGCTACTTACGCTCGACGCTCCTAGCTGCAAAATAAAAGGGAGTAATGTCCGTTCCTGCGAGCTGTTGTAGACTCTCAGAAAGCAGCGAATAAAGACTGAGACTCTCGTGAGATACGCAGAATTGAAGAAAGGATATTCTGGCGTGGAATACGGCTAGTGCATAGCGCTATAATTCCGGTATTAGCTATATCTACGCATAAACTAAGAAAGGTGAGATTTAACCATGTTGCTTAAGAAAAGAACGCGAGAGTTTGAGATACGCATCATTGAAAAACTGGACAGTGAGATGATCAGCAATGTTTTTTTGCTCTCGTCGATAGCTAGACAAACGTTGTCGTGTCGCCTAAGAACCGTATCACGCAAGAGATATCGTACGGTGATACGTTGAGGAGAGCTAATTACGAGGGATAGACTGTCTGCTTTCGACCACGCATGATCGAGTCATGGAGACACTGGTAAAGCAAGGACCTTTGCATCATCTACTCATTTTTACGTTTACGATCTCGACTCAACTTCGTTGTACGGAGAGAGCTAAGAGCCTTTGGACTAGAGAAGTTTGTAAGACTTAAGCTAGCTGTGAATAACACGAGTAGATGATGAAGTTGGGGATTGAGATACTCCATGTATGGAGTTACACAGGATGAGAAATGACAGGTTAGAGTCACTCTCTGATACTATTACCGCACTGGGTGGAAGCTAAGATCCAGTCGCATCTAACGTTGTCGGGTTTCAGAAGTGGCCAATATATCGCAGAATTTTTTTATTTTTTTTTTTTATTTTTTACAGAATACACCACCCAGTTATGGTAGAGCATATATATCAAAGCTGAATGGGTGATAATAAACTTACAAGTGTAATCTGCGTCCGAGCCAAAACGACAGAAGCCTAACGTAAGGCAAGACGAGAGACGAGCTGAAATGTATCGGTTATTCTTCGTTCTCCTAGAGCTACTCATGGATATGCTAACCGTTGCTGGGGGGCCTCCGGTCGGCGCCTTTGTTGGCGAAGAAGTTGCTTGCTTATAGCTAGACTAATACATCCACTAGGTGTAGAGCTTGAGCTACGGCGGCTGCATATTTTTGATATACGGCTATATTTGGGACAGTACCATTCTCGTGTGAGAAATGAGTTCAACATACTCGCACGATTTCAGGCAGGAGTGCGGGCACGTAGGCCACTGTGACGCCAAAGTTGCGATCAATTAAGCTAGAGCTAAAGAGACGGAGGTAGAGACTGGCGGAGAGAAGGAATGTAGAACTGACAGCTAGAAGCATGATAGGGTAGAAGACAACGAGAGGACGACATGAGTAGCGTAGGAAGAGGGGAATTAATGAGGAGAGAGAGACGCTGAGGTGAGCATGAAGAGCCACAGATACCTCTTAGAAGAGACGCAAAGAATAATCGAAGGTAGGACCGATGCAGATAATTTATTATGTAAATTGATTTCTCTAGATTTTCCTTTTCTATTTAAGTATTCTCGGCCTAGGCCAAAGTGTAACAATGAGGAGACGATAGCCCTTCTACAAGGTTGATTTTATAGTAGATATATAGCAATATCTCGCCGAAAACATATAATGTGGTCTTCGGAATATCACCGCCACACATATGATACGACAGGATGTTAATAACTTATCTTTGTATCTTGTAATGAATCTAACATATATGGTCTATATAATAATGGTTATAAGAAAAGCCAAAAATAATAATATTTTGGCTATTTATATCTACTAATGTTTACTACTCGATAGATAAGAAAATATCTAATCGAGCATATATAACCTCTTAAACCAATAATAAAACTTATAACTTATTCGCAAAACTTAAACTTAACTTAACTTAAACCTATTCTGTAATAATAAGTTCCGTGAACCTGTACTATATCATATAACTTAACTTAACATATAACCTCATACCTATGCCTATATCATCCTAATAATTTATAGCCTAACCCAAAAACTTAACCTTAATATACTCTAATCTATATACTCTTTAACCCAAAAAATATGGGTTTAGTATCTGTTTTTTAACTATTTATACTAAATTATAATCCTAACCTTAAACTTCTTAACCTAACTTAATACTCTATTGTACTTGAATCTTCCCTAACCTAAAAAAATAACACTAATTTAATACCAGTTGTCAACCTTATCACATAAAATTTACTCTTAAATACTGCATACATATCTCGACCTAGACACATAACAACTTAAATTCTGCATTCATAAAAGAACGATGATTACTTACGTAATAAGTCTCAATGTGAAACTCGGTGCCTGGTCAAATGTTCGAATATCCAGTAATCTATTTTTCCTATTGATTGATAGTGAATACCAATTGCTGCAAAATCCTGCAATAACCATCTTTATTATACCAGTAATAGAATAATTTACAAATTATTTCACAAATATTACAACCATTTTCCCATTTTACATAAAATATACAAAACAAAAATTATTCCTAGGCAAAGAATTTGTTTTCCTGTCTGTACCATTATTAATGAAAACTAACAATTTCTTGACCGAATTCATGTACTCGACTTTATTGGCTGGTGAAAGGTGATTTAAGTAAATGATCAAAACTTAAATAAAAAATATTTAGGAATATTTTGGGAGAAAAAAGTTAATTTATTTACTTATAAATAGAATTTAATATACATAAAAATAAATTAAATCATATAATAACAAAATAATGATAAATAATAAAATAATTGGTAATATATCTATTTTCAAATAAGTTCCTACATAACTTAGATAGATAATTGAGGGAAATAACAACCGTCTTTGGAACCCTTTTAAAAGAAACGATAATTGAATGAAAAAAATATTAAATATATCGAAAGAAAATATTTAAAATTATTATATTTATTTTTTGGATTTATTAGGATTTATTAGGATATATATATATACTATATATATATACTATATATATCACTATATTATATATATATATATACTATACTACATATACAAAATTTATTAGATTTATATAGGATATATTATATATATATACACACATCACTATAAAATATACGTTAAGTGGCATACCTATATATATATATATAATATATATTATTTTCGATGACTATTGACTAATTATTGTTCTGAAATACCTGGAACTATATTTATATATCACCAAAAAAAAGTATCCACACTATAAAGGGCAAAAATAGACAGTTATACTAGAAAGTTTGTTTATTTTAATTATGCTTTAACATTATTACAATTTAAAAGTATTAAAACAATGAATTTAATCTTTCCTATTATTTTTCAGTTTAAATATTTTGAGATTATATGTATATAGTATGGCTTGTACGACCGATAATTTATATCTACTCATATTTGGTAACAATTGTTAGATTTTTATTTTTATTTTTTTAAAATTAATATATGGTCACAAGGGGCTAGTGTCTATCTCTGCTTCATTTGACTTCCTATGCAGTCAGCTCATATATATGGATGGACTGAAGATTAGGGAAAAAACCTAACCTTAATAATTTCAGACAATTGTTAGATTGGGGAAATAACAGGAACCGCAGCTTTACTGACTCTCATATACGTATAGATCGTCATTTTCACGGGTGTTTATTCTGTGTCGTTAAGTTAATTGTTATTATCGGCGTTTCATTATTTAAAATAATCGAATAAACTAATTTTTGAATATATTTTTCCTTATCAATACTTCTTACATTATTTTTTTTACGACTGACTTCAAAAAACTGAAATATACAAAGATGGTTGTATTGACTAAAAGAAATGTACACTCAAAAGAGGTCTTTTTTGATTATTTATATGGAAAAATTTAAATCTCATATTATATATACCATAATTTTTTTATTTATTTCAAATGTTGTTAATGACATATTTTCGCAAAAAAAAATAATCAAAAATCTATTATAATGTTTATTTTATGAGCGTAAATAGATCCATTCTAATGTATATAATTTTTCAATAGTTTGAAAGTTATTATTCGAAAAAATTTGCCAGAAGTATATTGTAATAAATATCAATCAGATAAAGGTAAAAATAATTAGGTTTCAAAAACAATTAGGAATAAGCCAAATAACATAATGACTACTAGATAGGAAAAACATCACGAAAATATGACATTCTTTATAAGAGGTCAGAAAGCTCGCGGTTTACTTTTTCCTACATCAAATGTCTGAAAATTATAGAATTTATTATGTCTTAATTATTTTATAGGGTCTGGCTAATACTTGAGGGTCCCAAAATCTATCAAAATTTTTAGGTATCTATTAGCTATCCTCTTAAAAAGAATACTATAGAGTTAGGGTATACACCTTATTGGCTCACATATAATGATAATACGGCAGCTCACCGCCTGCGGTTGTTAAAATTAAATATATTAATATCTTTCTTTCAAAAACCAACTAACAATGAAAGAAACCGAGTTTGGGTTTCCATTTATAAAATTATAAGGAATAAAATTAGGACTTCGTTTATTCGATAATACGCACAGATGTATGTTTAAGTAAAGGAATTATTCAATATATATTATAATAGAATATATTATAAAATATTAAAAACAAGCCTAAACTACTAATTATAAATATATATCATTATTACATTATTACCATTCTTAACCTAAGCAAACTTAAATAAGTAGCTATTACAGATTTTAAAAAATTTTTAAACATTATATTTAAAATCGCCAACGCGCAAGAAATCAGTCTATTTTTTTCGGTTGCACAAAACGAACAGATAAATAGAAACTGACAACCGCAGTTTTTTTTTCCTAAGGTTGGTTCGCATTAATGTAACATTAACGAATATTATATATATATTTATTATATATAATATAATATATATATTATATATATAATATTCTTACATATATATATATATATATATATATATATATATATAATATTTATTATATTTATATATATTATATATATATATTATATATAGATATATATATTATATATATAATTATTATATTATTATATATTATATTATTATATTTATTATATATTATACCTCAAATTATAACTTTTTATGGAATTAAAATTTAATATTTATGTTAGTCACTTATGCCAGTTTGCGTTAGCAAATTTTTTGAGATAATTACGCAAAAGAACTTGTTAAAGGCTTCGCCTGCTTGGTTGAGCTATTCTCTTCTCATTCTCCT